>JALHAQ010000052.1:600000-775300 GCA_023838395.1 Holcopasites calliopsidis
CCTATTATACATATATCCTAATAAGGACTAGGTTGGCATTAGCGAAACTAATGGCAGCAACCAGGGGGTGTTCACTTCAATCTATCAAAAGGGATCGTATACCGTAGCACCACCTGGCAAGAGGACCGGAAATAGGGTAACTAAAATTCAATATTGCGTGTCCCACGTGGTACCATATTTTTAAGTAGCCCCAGACCAAGCTTCTGACAGAGTAGACGCTATGGACAGCACGTGGAGTTTGTGTGGCAGAGGAAGCTTTGGGCACAGGAAGCTTTGGACATTACTTTCGTATTTGAAACCCTCGCTATAGTACGCCATATTGAATTTTAGTTGTCTACTTGCCAGATGGCGCTATATGACAACGGTTATCAGGGTACCTGACTGACTTGGCTATCAGAGTAGATTGTATATGTTTCAAGGTCATTGAAATCGAAAGTGGCTTTGTTATTCTGCATAATTACCCAAAAGATTAAACTTATGACCTGGTTAAAGTTTGTTTTGCGTACAGGAAGTTATGAAAGGGCTATCAATGGCAATAATGAGTACACTGCGGACTTTTATGCATTTATGGGAAATTTAAATATTTGCAAACTTGCACAGAATGCATTTGTTATGAATAAATATACAAAATATCCAAATTATAGTGCTTTCTATCATTCCTGGCAGGTGAAATGAGTTCTTACCGACGTTCTGTTTTTTTTTACTATTATCAAAAATATGAATTTAAGTAAAAATCTGCAGTCTAATAATGAGTATGACTATTTCACTAAATCGTTTTCTAAACACAAGCTGTGTACTATACATTGCAGACAAGAAGTCCTCTGGAGTGAAAGTGAGAAACAGAATAAACCAGAATAAGCAGCTCGAACTTTTTGCACGGTGTCAGTGTTTAAACGACGGCACTCCTTTCAAGTCTACTGACAGAACGATCACCCTGTACATCAGTTGGTGTTTCACACGAGAGAGCAGAGTTTGACAACATCATGAGCGGCACGAGCAGAGGGCATCTTGTTTGCAACGCATAGTACATACTTTATAATTAATTTCCATAATACATACCAACAAAGACGTCTTTATGTACCAGCACTCGGTGCTGTCCTCATCTTATCCATCCTGACATCGGTGTCTGCTATTCCAGATCTGTGCTCCAAAGAATTATCCGACGTGACTCCCTCCGAATTATCATCCTCGTTGGTCTTTTTTTCACTTCCCTCAGCGCCATGTTGCTCAAGTAAAGGCATATCTAAGGAATCCGAAGAGATGCGCCTGACACTGCTGACAAGATCAACCACATCCGGCTGAGTGTCTTTCGCGTCGCGTACATTGTTCAGTGAGTCCGAACTCAACGAAGGAAAGTCCAAAGTGGTTTTCATTTCTAAGGAATCCGAACTTCGACACAACGGATGATGCTTCTTATCCGTATTGTCATCCAACTCTAGAGAGTCTGTACTTGTTTCCATGATGTTGTTCTCCCTCTGAGGTTGCAGGACCGCCTCCAACTCATCCTGCTTCGGAACAGATTGCGTAATCCCTTGAGTTCCCGCCTTTTCAGCATCTGTAATTTCGATCTGAGAAATATCCTCGGTCGTATCGTCCTGGCGATCGAATTTCTCCACATTCGACTGGGCTATTCGTATGATCTCGTCGATCTCCTTTATTCTCTTCTCATAATCGTCCGATCCCGATGTGCTCGCATTGAACGATCCCGCTGCACTTGTATCGGTCTTCGTTCGCGGTAAGTTCTCCAATTTGTACCTATTCTCAGGGCTTTCATGTTCCAATAAATCTTCTTCCTCCCTGGCACGTAGTTCGATCAAGTGCGCCTCTCTGCAGGCCGTTTCCAGTCCCTCGAAGTCCTTTAAAGATGATAATGAGATATCGTCACCGTGGCCCGAACGGCTGGTCATGTACCTCCTTGGAAGACTACCGTTGTTCACGGAATCGTGCGAACCGCATTGCAGTTTCCTTGAATTCTCAGCGGCGACGGCGCTCTCCAAGTGCTCGAACTCTTGCAACGAGCTCAGGGATACGTTATCGTGATCAGTCGGCCTGGTGAAGTACTTTTTACCTGCCAGAACGTCGTAATCGGGAGTACTTCCAAAGCTACCACGCATGCTACCTACACTTCCTATGGATCCTTTGTGGCTACCTAAGCTCCCGAATCTACTGCTGCCAGCCTCGAAATCGGTAATCTCTTCCTCCTTTATGTCTTCCAGGGGACCTCGATCGTATTCGATGTCGTAAACCCTAGGGTCCGCGTGAAATTGCATTTCCATCCACTTCTTCCCGTCGTACTGCTCGTCATCTGAGTACGACTGAGAGTACTGATCGTCGTTCGAAACCTGGGGCGGACTCTCCTCCGACTCGAAATCGAACAGCTCATTATTTTTCGACGTTTGGCTCGTAGATACCTGAGAATCTTCCCTGGTCTCTGTTATCAGGTTCTCCAGATCCCGATCGTACTGCTTACCGGTCACCTGCGGTATAGCGCTGATGCGAATACTTTTACCTTCGGAGTCGTACTCCTCGGCTTCCCGACCCACTTCCTCGATGACCACAAAGTCATCGATGATGTCAGGCTTGTCGACTATCTCGAAGGAGTCACTGTCCGGCGAATGACGATCCGACTTTTCTTTCCCTATCACCGTATCAATCGACACGCCCGAGGTTGAAGACGTCGACATGCTTGCCTGCTGTATCATCGACAGCGTCGACGTTTGCACAGACATCTCCGGACTCTCGCTCGAAACAACACCAGGAACATATTTCTGATCCAAAACGTCGGCTTCTATCGCTTGGGGGTCCAGCATCGGATCCTCCGCTTTCTGCTCAGCCGCATCTGAAGCTTCAGTCTTTGCCAATGTTGAATTGGATTCTGTCGCAGTTGGCGTCGATATCACTTGGGTGCATACGCTCTGCACGCCGTCCACGGAAACACGCGACGTCATTATGTCTACAGATTGGAGATCCCCGGGTTCCGTTGACGAAGTAGACGTAGCAGAGTCTATACCCTTGCCATCCTTTTCTGGTTGATCTTGCAGGTCCTCGACATCGAGGGAGGAGTCATCGAGAACATGTGGGAAGATCATTTCGGAGGACCTCTTCATGCGGCAAGGTACGTGACTATCGATCTTATCGATCGTCTCTTCATGCGGCATGTCACTACCGGAAGAGTCCGACTGTTCAGCCTGCTCTTCTCCGAGCACACCGTTCAGGTTCTCATCTGCTTCCTCCCTATCTGCCTCCGGCTCGGAGGCTACCAAAGTTTCCGACAATTCACTAGTACTATCTATACTTCCCAGATGACCTGAACTCAAAGAAGCCAGGGACTTCATAGATTCGCGAGAGCTCAGCGTGGTAGCAGCTGTCTGGTATTCTTGGGAGGTTGGCTTCGAAGAAGTTTGCTCGACAGACATGGCCGCCGTTTCGTATTCGGATGTGGTCGCCGAGGGCATGCCACAGGAATGTAACACTTCCATGTCGGAGGAACTGGGTCGACTACCGCTACCCATCTCGTAGTCGCAAGACTGGTAATTGCTGCTCTCACCGGAACTAGAACCCAGCTCCGCGTCGCTGTCGGACGTGACGCGTTTAGAACCTTTGCCAGGTTTCTGGCGTCTTCTGAGCACCGGACGCGGCAGAGCCAAAGAAGAACTTTCATCCTTATTGTCTACATCCGAGCCTGACCTACTGGCAGGCAGAGGACTAGGACGTTCCTCCTCGTCATCTCTTGTTTCTTCGTGGACGGTTACTTCAGCAGTCTCTTCTTCGGACCTTTCAGTCCTGATCACGGGTGTTTCTCCTCTTGATAGATTTATCGGCTCCTCGGTGCTGCTAAAAGGGGACACTTCTACCTCCGTTTTACTCTCGGTACTGTCTCTAACATCACCCGGCGCTGATTTATCAAGCGGAGAATCACTCCTTGCTATTTCCATATAAGTCTCTTGGGTTTGTGTCTCTGGGAAAGCTGGCGTATATAAAAACGGTAAATCGTTCGGGATAGGCTCGGGTTGCAATTTAAACTGGAACTCCGATGGGGAATCTTTGATCTGAATGACAGTCTCGCTGTTCTCACTTAGCTCCTCTATCAGATCTTGCTTCGCGGCCTCTAGAGACTCCTTCACCTCGGCGATTTCTTTTTTGACTACCTGATCTAGAACGGTTATAGCGTAACGCGCACTTAAATCAACACTAGGAAGATCGTCTTTCTTTAGTTTCAAGGCACAAGTGTCAGAAGGAACTGTCGCGGATCTTCCAAACTTGTCGTGTTTCTCCGTCGCTTTTTCCATATGCCTCTTACACTCGTCGCCTGGGACTTTCATCTTCGACAAGTAAGCTTCCGTCCATTCCTTCAACACGTCGTCTACGCGTACCGCATTGTCGGAATCTGCTACCTCTTGCGCTGATTCTTCCTCAGACTTCTCGTCCTCTTTTTTCGTTTGCGTTGTTGTCTCTTGTTTAAACTCGCTTTCCGATTTCAATTCCCTCTCGTCCAGCTTTTGACGTTTTGAATCGCCCTTAACCAATTCTTCCGTTGTTTGGTTCATTCTTGAATCTGTAACACTTGCGTCTGCACTGATAACTTCTTCTGGAGCACGCGTTTGTATTTGTAGAACCTCTTCCTCTTGCTTTTCCGACTCCACGGTTCTTTCAGCAGGCATTTCCCTTTGTATACTCTCTACGTATTCCTTAATAGGTGTCTTCGCATCGTATTCACGTTGCAAAGTGTCCACCAATTCCTGACAACTTATGTCCAATTTATTTTCCACCAGTTCCTTTTCAAAATCTTGCTCGCTAACAGGAACGACTGTGAACTTCGTTTTTCTTGCTGCCAATGGAACATCGCGCTCGCTACTCGCAACTGCTTCCCTCGTCGATTCTATCACACTGACGTCTTCCGAGGATTTTGTACCCGATTCCTGTTCGTGATCAGTGGATCCATCCAGCGAGGGCAATCGCTCCTTCTGCATCGACTCGTACTCCTCCAATTCTTGGTTAAAGATCTGCGACGGTTGCAGTGTCTCTGATATTTCAATCTTCTCGTCACCGATCATCCAATCGACGGGCTTAATCTCTAAGCCGCGCACTTTAGGTTTGGGCGAAACCATGGGAGGGCTCTCTATTTCGAAACTGTCCGCCCTTTTCGTGATCACCAGATCGTGCTCCCTCTGCGCCGCGATTGGGACAAAAGACTCTTGCACCAACGAGTAATCTATGTTCGTGTCTTCGGATACTGTGCTGGGGCTCACTGTTATATCCCGCTCTTGGACTAACCTCTCGAACGAATCCATTTCCGCGCTCTCGCGCAACGATGGTATTCCCCTGCTAGTTTGCTCGGATATCTTATGTTCGTCCATTTCCAAAGAAGGCACATCAACGGAGTCCTCCCTCGACTGGCTGTCAGCGCCAGGTTCTAGGATTTCCAACACTCTGGCGCCCGAAATTTCAGACACCATCTTATCCTGAGAGAAACTCAAGTCACTGTGGACATCCCGCTGCAATTCCACTTGGCTGCTCGACCTTTGCTTCTCAGACTGCAGACTAGAAGTTGGCTTCGATATCCCCTCAAAGTCGTTCGTATCCACATCGATAGTTTCCTCGAAATCTATCTGTTCGGATATGCTACTAGGGCTCATGGTGATGTCCCTGTCTTGCAGTTTAGCCTGCGACGACGACAATGGAAAACTTTCCTCCTTATCATGAGGAGACGATTCCTCGTCCTTGGTTATGTCTTCACTGACGCTTATGCTGTCCCTAGTCGATTCCCTTTCTTGCAGTTCCTCCTGTATCGACCTCTGCTTTGGCGATTCGGTTAAACCCTGATCCCTTTGCTTGTCGATCGTTTTCTTCATTATGCTTTCAAATTTACGCGTCAAATCATCGGCCAGTCTCTCGTGGTCAGTCTCAGTGCTCTCGCTGATGATTTGCTCCAAATACCCTTTGCTGAGCAACTCTGCCTTCAGGTCAGCAGCTGATTTCTCTTCGATTTCGCTTTCTATCGATTGGATCAAGGTTTCCGCGATGGTGCGGGCTTCGATTTCCTTGAATTTTTGCCGCTGCTTTTCCTCTAGACTCTCAATTGGCTCCATCTGTTCTTCCAATACTTCGTTCTGCGTTTCCTCTTTGCATGATGCTTTTCCTTCGGTTTGCTTCTTCACTGGCACGAACTGGGTGACATCGAAGCTTTCTTTAGTCTCCCTGTGCGACTCTCCCTGAGCAAGTGTTTCGATATGATCCGAATCCAGAGGAGGTTTGGATACTCTCTCCGTTATTGATTCTCCTTCGACGGTTTTTAAATCATCTTTTTCCGAAACGTCTTTCTTTATTCGAATAGCTACGTTCGCGTCACTCTCCCTCACTACACTACTTCCAGCCTCGCGAGTCGTAACTCCTTCCTCGTCGCTTAATTTTTTTAACGTTTCTTCCTTCTTCGTTTCGGCCCTCGATTCTGACGCAGCCGCGTCTATTATCTCCTGAGTGCCCGTCAAATTCATCGACATCTTTTGAGTCGCGGTTTTATCCGATTCTTCAAGTTTTATCTCCTTCTCCTCCAACGTCTCCGTGGGCGATTCTTTCTTCAATTGTGACTCGGAGGACTTCCTCTTTTCCACCCGCTCCTTCTCCTCGAGGGTGACAATCTTATCCGTGCCACTGAAAATTTCTGAAGATATTACTTCTTTCTTTTCTAAAGTACTGGAGGTTTTATGATCAATCTTTGATGTGACGATCGAGAAATCAGCGTTTGCGCTGTCTTCGAACATTTTGAAAGCCTCCTGAGGATCGGCAAAGGTTTTGGAAAAGGTCTGCGTCTCGCTTTTCCTAGTTGAATGTTCCTCCAATTTCGACGTCACCTCTTCGCTCGACTTCTTCTCCGTTATCGTGTACGACTCGCTTTCCTTTCTAACATGCGTGTCCTTCTTTCCAGGCTTATCCGTCGTTGGTTTAACGTCCACGACACGCTTCGGAATTCGGGACTCGAATTCTTTCTTTTTGCTCGTTGGCAGAATCTCCCGCGGTTCCGCGCGTAGATCCTTGTCATCCTCATGTTTGCTTGGCGCTTTCGCCTCAACGGGAGTCTTGGACTTCGCTTCCTTTTGAGCTTTGTCTTTATCCGCCTTTGACGTAGAAATTGGAATGCGCGACTCGAACTCTTTTTTGACGTGTTTCGATTCAGGTTCTATAACTTCAGACTTTTCCTCCTTAGTTTCTGTATCTTTTTGGCCGGTCGATTCGCAAACGGAAGGCTCTATCTCCAATTGTTCCTGCTCGACCTTACGCTCGTCTTTCTCATGAATTTCTTTACTTTCCCTGTCAAGGAACTTCTGCATCTCCTTTTTGGCATCCGCTTCGAGTTCGCTGCGCGGTATTCGGCCCAATGCACCTAAAGCATCGTCATCCCCTTCTACTTGAACGGACTTTAATACTTGCTGCTGTACAAGCTCGCCGTTCTTCTCCACTTTGTAAATAATTGTAGTCTCTTCTGTTCTAACATGTCGTCCACTCGTTCTTTCTGTAACAGTGTCAATCTCTTTTATTTCCGGTGTTACAACTCTTTCTTGGGCGACTGCATCTGTAATACTTTCTTGGCCCACTTTCTTCTCTTTGTCTATTCCTCTAGCAGTGTATTCATGCGTACTGCCACCGAATTCCTCAATTTTCTGTTCTTTCACATCTTCCGTTATCTCTTCCTGGAATGTTGCCTTTGTAACCAGCTCGGGCCCTTCTTTTCCGACTTTCTTTATATGTTTAATTTCCATTCGAGTTTCTTCCTGTTTCTTCTCAGCACTATTCGCTTTTGTTTCTGTGATAGACTCGTGCACTTTGTCTTCTTTTCTATCTACGCGTTTTATGCTTTCTTGTTGCACAGTTGCGCCTGCGATAAACTCACGTATCTCTTCTTCCTTCACTTCAATACTTCCCTCCACACTTTCTGGTGCATCAATTATTTTTCTAACAGGTTCTTGCATCTTTTTCTGATTTATACTTTCTTTTATGCTTTCTAATTGTGCGCACGCTTCTTCAGCAGACACAACATCTCTCTTCTTCTCTATATTTTCTTCTTGTGCACTTATTTCCGCCACAGGCTGTTCAATTTTCTTTTCCTCGCCCGCTATACTTTCCTTCGCGCTTTCTTTCTGTGCGCTTATTTCCGAGATTGACCCTTTCTCTTCCATACTTTTCGCTATAACTTCTATCTCTTCACCTGCTCTTCCGGCTCCTATTTCCTTTTCTTTAACGGAATCTATTCTGCTCTCTTCTTGCAGGCACGTGTCCATAGACTCTTTTATCTCTTCAAATTCTTCTTTTACTTCTTCTGTTCTCCCTTCCGCGCTTAATTCTAAAAACGAGTCCTCCGCGGCAACATGCTCCATCTCCACACCTTTCTCAACACTTTGAGCAAGCTGCACTCGGACAGTAGCTACCTGAGGACGTTCTTTCGTTCTCTCTGTTTCTACAACTTCGTCTTCGTTATCTTCGGTTGTGTCTAATGATCCTTCAGCAACGAATCCCAACGATTCCATTACTTGTTCTCTTCTGTCATTCATATGCAGTGGCTCCATCTGTGACTGCACGCACGTCTCGCTTAACTCCACCTTAGAGATATCCGTTCTAGACACATCAGCCCCTTCCGTGTGAATTTGCTTACTCTCGTCTTTCTCCTTCTCGTCTTCAAAACTCGACCTCTTCACCTCTTTCCGTTGGACGAATTCCTTTTCTTCCTTCACTTCTACCCTAGTCATCTCTTCTTCCATCTTTATAATTTGCTTTACCTCCGCCACATACTTTCCATCTTTCTCCTCCCCTTCCCCGTCATCTCCCTTCATTTTGGTTGTCTTCTCAGATCTCGTGGAATCCGGTTGGTATATTTTTCCCGGTTGCTTGCTGGTTTCCTTCTGTATTTGCTCCTCGAAATATTGCGCCTTCTCCGCGACCGAACACTCTGATATATCGGGCACATTCAGATCCTCCACTGTCTCGGACTTGTCCACTTGCTTAACGATCTCCGCCGACGTGTCCGTGGTGGCAACATTCTGCATGCACTCGCTGTCGCTTTCGTTAATGGTCAACTGCGACGTTCTTGATATTTCGGACTCGGATCGCTGGTAGCTCTCCCGCTTCTTCGATATATCCTCCCAGAATTTCCTCTTCTCCGAATAGGTTTGCCGCTCGATGCCCGGCGACAAATCCTGCTCCTGCCCAACTATTTCACTGGGATAACTAGCATCTACGGATTCTAGGGGACAAGCCGCTTTTTGCGCAAGGGATTCTTGGATAGTGACAGCATCTAGAACAACCAAGAATTATGCTCAAATTACATTTTATTAGGTAAATACATGGAACGCGACGAGATACACTTTTTTGGATTATTTACAATCTCATACGTAACAACGGATTATAAAGAATCACGCGCGACAGGACTTTCGCGTCATACGCGTGAATTGCAAATCTATTATTTCTAGGCATTCTTTTTTTCTCTTATCATGTTATTAATAACGTAACGATATTCGTAAACTCTGTTACTGTACACATAACAACTCGATCTTTCAGAGACAAATACAATGTCAAAAATATGTTTATTCGCGGCGATGTGTTAATAGGTTCTTGAAACTTCATAACATGCACGCAACATATTATAAGCATAATGTATAATATTGATATAACTGTAAACTCCATTATAGACTGTAATTGCTTTTTTTTAGTTAATTTATTCCGTGGATATTTGTATCCTTCGAGACTTAAAATTAATATCCCATACGGTTGTCTATGATAATGTTGAGGACGGTAGTTTTGTCTGCAAGTATAAGTACAGAAAATTCTGTTAATGTTAAATGATAACATCGATGCAGATATATTCCTATCGACAAATGTTTAAAAAAATTCGATAGACTTTTAATTCGAACTAATGTGTCCCTGTAATGGATTTTTTGTTTTTTTTTTCTTTTCCTTAGTATTGAACCAGGTCAAGTAATATTACAATCGATACTGTCAATATGATCTTAAGTAAAGGAAAAAGAAGCCTCAACCGAAGCATGGTGCAAAAAGGAATAAAGGAATTCCTACAAAAATGTAATTTCTCCAATATAGTAATAATTGAAGTTACCCATTTCCTTGTAAAATATAATATAAAACCTGTCTATCTTGAAATCTATTTAGTTACTATGATGTTTTTAAAGTAGTAGTAATTTATCTTGGAATTATATGAACAATTAACTATGAATATTTTAACAAACACGTTCTGTCATATTCTTGTTTCGTCAGGATTTGTGTAAAAGAAAAGTAGATTGACAAAAATGATTAAGCAATATAAAACAGTATACATATATACTAGCATATCAATGGTCTGTCCAATTATTGCAGTTGAGTTTAATGTTCAATATTTACCTAAATAAAATATTATTAAAAATTCCGATTTTCTAAATATAGATACAACACTTTGAAAAACAAGTTCACCTGTACATACATCCAAGTCCCAATAAAGAAATAATTAGACTTCTGCGGAATTTAATAATTAATTATTTGTTATCTGTAGAATGTTTTGAAATTCTTCATGAAAATTCTGTTCGAGACAGGATTGTATCATATGTCGTTGATTGCATACGTTATAGACTTATATAATATACATAGAACAAATATTCGAACATCCCATAGGTCTTGTTGCTTCTCATTATGTGTCCAATACTCTACAGAGTGCCCCGTACCTCATGGAAGAGTTGAATATGGGAAAATTCTGAGGCGATACTGAACAATTTTTTCCTTTGGCAAAATGTCGTTTGAAGCTTTGTTTTTTAATTATTCACCAAAAACACTAGCCACTCAGAGTGCGCGAAGAGCCCACGCTGAGGGACGCATGTCGCGTCGCGCTGGATGGTGACGTTCCGCCGGTGCCCTGATTCAAACGCGTCGGTATAGCGAATAACGAATAATTCGACATTATTCTTCATTGCACTGCTATACCGACACGTGTGGATCGGGGCACCGGCCGAACGCCAGCATACCTGAGCGTAGGCTTTACGCGAGCTCCGAGTGGCCAGTGTGAATGTGCATGTTGTTCAGTATCGCCTCAGGATTCTCCCATATCCCGCTCTCTGAATCACGAGACACCCTGTATATTAACGTGCATATCATGTTTAGACAATACAGAGAGTTTCATAGTATGTACCACATATCACAGCCAAAATTTATGTCCTTAGGACGTCCATAGCACTTTCCGGATGAACGTAGGACATTTGGACGTTTACTGGACGTCTTATGGGCGTCCGGTGCTAACTCAGCTAAGACCCACTTCAGGAATGGATAAAAGACACAAAAACAGTGAAAAAGTATTCGAACTGACACTTTCACGCACTTGTAACTTTTAAAACGCAGCAAATGGAAAATTATTAAGTACTTCTAGTAAAAGGACAAGAAATATCTACAGGATACAGAGCATTGTTTATAAATAGAAACCGAGGACGATCATTTCCAAAATCTCCTATAAACATAAACCCTAGAGGACTATTGAAACACAAAAGTGGCTATAACAAGATCAAATAAGACAGAATATTAAACTCAATATTAAACTCATTTGTTTACATGAACTTTTTTCATGGTTTTTGTGTCCCCCGTCCATTTCTGAAGTGTGCTCTACATATTATGAAACACCCTGTTATTTTAGAAATTTCTTCTTATCCGATGCAAAAAAAAATCCTCCTGTCAACCTAAACGATGCATTCGAAGCATCGAAAACGATATTTTCTTTCTAAAACGTTCGCGTTGAGTGATGTATATGTATGTGTCTTGACGAGTTCCTATCGTGCGTCGAGTGACGCACACGTATGCATCGTGCTCTTCTTTCTGTGAAAAACTATATTTTTTCTATATGGTCCAAGACCATACAAAACATTAAAAGTAGCGCAAATGGACGCATTTTATAAAAAGAAATATTAACCCGCTACACGGGACGGTTCCCGATCTTCACGTTCGATGCGAATATGTTAAAAAAGAGTCGAAGAATGAGTGTCTAGAAAATTCATCTGCGGTATTACGCGCTGTTTCTATTTTGAAAAAAGTCAATACAGTTAAAAATGCTGGGTTTAGAATATTTGAGGCACGTATGATGCAGTAAGTTTATCAATAAGCCTATCTTCGTATCATTTCGCAAGAATCGAATCAAATCGGTTCCCGAAGTCAGAGATGCTGCTACAGTAATGTCCTGAAACAAGCAACTCGCTCGGGGTCGGACAGTTGCTTATTACGGATGATGTATGCTATTCGATGAGCGAGTAACGGTCCCGGGGTAGCGGCACACCATAAAGTGTTCGGCCGAGAAACAATGTTATTCTTCAGAGGGTAGAATACGACATGCCCTCTCAACCTATGAATGAAGCATGCTCCCATTTGGCGACTTCAAACAAAGAAATAGGGAAGCGAGTTGCTTATTTCGAGCCAGAAATCAGTTGCTTATTATGTCAGTACTGTACTGAGCTAGTACTGAATCATTCAGAGTTCCCGACCAATCACAGAATATCGAGATCCCGCCCGTTCTGGCTCGAACTTTTCCATCCCGTCCCGATGTCGAATTCTCTGATACTCGCACACCTTTAGTTAAATACAGGGTGTCCCAGAACTCTTGTAACAGCCGGGAAGGGGCGATTCCTGAGGTGATTTTGAGCAACCTTTTCCTTTGCCAAAACTTTGTTTAAGGCTTCGTTTTTGAACTATTAACGAAAAACATTGGCCAATCAGAACGTGCATTTTAGGTGCGGGTATTTAATAATTTCCGAGATATTAATTAAAAACTTTCGGTACAATACATTGAATTCTTCATATACAGACACAACTAACACAACCGTCTTCACTACAGTGGCCGTCGTCGTCGAGTGTTCAGTAGCTGTTGACACAATAAGGTTACCGCTAGAGGGTGACCCACGCAAAATCAGTTACTTCAATTTTTGACGCGCAGGGGATGTTTTCTACCTGCAATACGGCCTCAGGTATACTGGCCTCAATATTAATAGTTTGCGGCAAACAATTTCGACGTGGCGACCACTGTCCAAGCGTTGGAAAAATGTATGCCCAAACATAACTAATATCCTCTTTTCCGCATAAATAGTGCGCCTATAGCTCGGATTGGGTGTCGTATAGCGAATAATTTAAATTTGACGGTCAATCCGGATTGTTTATCCGAAGAGCGGAAGCTGACGTGGTGCCGTTATACAAAATTACAGTAAGTACGGTGTACGGCAATCCAATATTTTCCATCTGAAATTAAAACGGAACATATTTTGCGGAAAGGTATACGTATTGCAGATAGGAGACATCCTTTGGGCGACTGAGTTACAGTAATCGATTTTGCGTGGGACGCCCTACAGATTCTGAGGGCGGCATCCTTATTGTGTTATCAGCTACTGAACACTTGACGACGACGGCCACTGCAGCGAGGGGTACCATCGGCCTCGACAACGGAGGCTGCTACAACGAAGGCGGTTTTGTTAATTGTGTCTGTATATGAAGAATTCTAACTATTAAATACCCGTAGCTAATATTTTATACTTGGGGTTCTCCACCCGCCCCCACCTCCCCTCCAAATTCATGTCAATCGGCAACAGGTGCCCTTCGGAAGTGCAGCCAAGAAATGTTATATAAACATAGTTCGTTTAAAACTTTATTAAAAGATTACAACAAAAAGGGAACAGCAACGGATATACATATATCAGTCTGGCATGAAGGTACTGCGATGCAATGTAGGAATAGATCAGCAATATTTACATTTAGTCTATTTACGAAGTGCATATCTGCATACTCGCGATTCGTAAAGTAATTGCGGTAATTTCGGTATGAAGTGTGACAACTTACTAACTTACTAATGGTAGTGACAGAATTACCTTCAAAATCTTTGGCAACCTAGGACAGTAAATACTGCTCACAAAAACAGACTAAATCTAAACATTGCTGACGTATTTCTACATTGTATCGTAGTAATTGCGTGTCAGGCTGTTGTCCGTTACTGTTCCCTGTGTAATTATTATTTTTATTGTAACTTTTGAATAAAACTTTGAACGGCCTATGTTCATATAACTTTTTTTCTTATTTAGACCCATAGAAAATACTAACGAAGTTTGGCTGTTAAAACCTGGGACACCCAGCATAAGTAGCAAATTATGAATTCCTCGACCTTATATTAGATTGGTTTATTCAATAGGATCAATATCTTCGATATCGGTATGGCAATCGCTAATCGCCTCATCGCTAGCCTCCTTAACGGTCAGCATATTGGCCATCTTATTGATATTCCTCATGACAACTTGAGAGGCAGCCAGAACCTCTAAATCCTCGAGCAACTCTTTCTGACTGCAGCAGGCCTCCTCCATCTCTTCCTCGTCGGACACGTCCATATCTTCCTCATCGGTGTTGGGCATTACCACTATATCCGGCATGGCACCGCACGACTCGTCTCGGGGAACCTCCTCGCGGTACATCTTGTTCCTCACTTCCACAGAGAACGGCCCGTCACCCTCCTTGGTCGTGATCGTTTCCCCGCTGTAGTCACAGAATATGTCCGACCTTGGCTGTACGTAGATCGTCGAGTGCACCTCGCCTTCGGCCTCGAGGTCCTCGAGATCCGTGTCACCCTGGCTAGGTCCCTCGGCGACCTTCAGATTATTCTCGCCCTCCTTCTGCTCCGTTTCTGGCTCGCTTGGGTAAATCTCGTCGACGTCCGTGAGATCCTCGACGAAGCTACCACGGTGGGACGACAGGCCTTTGTCATCGGGCGACAATAAATCAGGGCACTCCCCTTCCACGTTGTCCGTCGTTATAGATATGATCGGTCGCTGTTCGCTAACGGCCGCGCAATTTAACGTCTGAAATTGATTATTGATCGTTGTCAGTTCTCCCTCGGAATCGGTGTCAGAGAAGTGCAACGACGTATTGTTGATCATGGCGTTCAGCTTTCTACGCGTCGATCTTACTTTGCGTTTCACTTTCCCTCCCGCTGAGGCCTCTTTCGTTTTCGACGGGCCTAAATTCTCGTCTGCATTTTTCCCACATTTCATCATGGGTTTTTCCTGGATATCTCTCGCTTCGGATTGCTCTTCGGAATGTTCAGACAAATTTTGAGCATCCACGGTTTTATCTGTGGATAATCCGTTCTCGTCTGTCGATTCTAACGCGCCGCTCTTCGTCTCCGTGTCTTCCTGCTTTTCACTTGCTTCTTCCATGACGAAATATCAGTGTCGAGAAGATGCGTCCTTTCTTCTTCTTTCGAAATATTTAGCGCGCAGATCTTAAGTGCAAATTAGTAACGAACTTAAAAAAACCTGCAACTGAAAGACTCAAAATAATACGGAAATCAAAGTTTAAAACGAACAAAAATTTGTTTTTTTTTATTCAAAAGTAACGTGAAAATAAAAAAAATAAAAAGGATATATTTAACTCGGTTACCGACATTGTTGATCAATTTAAAACGAAACAAACTCACGTGTAAAGGGTTAGCGGTAGCTTTAACAAGATGTGTTCCCAGTAATGGTTCAGGGCAAACTAAACAAGTTCGCGCATAACTACATCGAACGTTTGTTGATACTGTTACCTTGTAATTAAATTAAAGAAGCCTCACGCAGCGCTCGAGCCGTAAGCAGCTTAACTTTTCCTCTTAAACGAAAATAGCATTAAAATGAAATTTTGCTACCATTGTGGACTGAAATTGTTTAGATGTCTGCCAGTCATTTCCAATTTAATAGCGGGCTTACCAAAAGTACTTTGGACATCGCTCATCATAAGTATTTATCTTAAAAATAATTTTCCTTTGTCTTCTAGAGGGTAATATAAAGTTGAGAACGTTAAAATGATATTTCTTTTATATTTTATGTCTACCTTTTTTGGTAGGAAAAACCGTTTTTCTACCCTTTTCGGCTTTGAGATATCAGTTTTCTTTTTTGCACCTTGTATTCAGTTGAACTTATTATCGGTGTTTCGTCGAATAAAATGCATTGCAATTTGCAATCTACTTGTGATATTTAAAAAATGACATATTAATGCAATTTTACTGTTCACAGAAAACAACGCGTCTTTTTTAGCTTCTTGGCATATCCATTTTAATTGAGACATTTCGAAATTGTATTTCTATCATTGCCATAACGTTACTATTTTCTTTCTTTATTAAAAGGACTAAAAAAAAAACAGAATGATTACAGTACCTGTCCGTTCCTTTTGCAAGGTGTCGGTAATAAATTTTTTTTCGGATGGCGATGTGTCCTTAGGTTCGTCGCCTTTTTCTTTCTGCTCCATCTTGTATTTCGATACGTAAGAGTCCAGTTTTTGACTAATTATATTTGAGTCTTCGTAGTCTGAAATGAAAAACACAAAACATTATAATTTTTATACAGGGTGCCCCTTAAGTCATAGAAGAGCCGCATATGGGAGATTTCTAGGGCGATACTGAACAACTTTTTCGTTTGGCAAAATGTCGTTTGAGGCTGTGTTTTCGAATTATTAACGAAAAACACTGACCACTCAGAGCGCGCGTAGAGCCCGCGCATAAGGACGGAATGTTGCGTCGTGCGGGGTGGTATAACGTTCGGCCGATGCCCCGATCCAAATGCGTCGGTAAAGCAGAGAGCGAAAGTCGTATCGAATACCGAATTAATGCAATGAAGAATAATGTTGAATTATTTATTATTCGTGAATAACGCCTCAAACGATAGCTCGAGCGATATTTTGCCAAAGGAAACTGTTTACTCAGTATCGCCTCAGAAATCTTCCATATCCGGTACTTCTATGAGTTACGAGACTATGTATGTATGTATTTACATACTGCGTATGTATGTATGTATAAAGATGACTCACCTAAGACTTGCCATCTGAATAATTCATAAAGTTTTGGAGAAACGAAAAAATGTTTCGAACAGAAGTTGTTTGGCTCCCAGAAGGTAATAATGTGGTAAACAAAAATTTTTTAAAGGCGGGCGGGTTTCGGAAATTTCGGAAACACCTCAATTTTTTTAAATGGAACTACGTACTTTTAAACGCCTACGATTGTGAAGGCGGTATCCATGGATGTAGAATAATGATGTGCTGTATGACATATGATGTCAATGTGTTATATGAAGTTTTCGAGTTACCGGTGCCCTCCTCCCTCCCCAGCGGAAGAGGCTGGCCCCCTGGTGTTCGTATGGCACACCTTTTCACATCCATGGCCTTCACTTCCAATTTATATGTAGATGAATTACAAGCCTTATAATTTTTCTAAGCCTCCTAGTTCCTTCGAGACTCATCATTAATATTATGATTATGGTACACCTTTTCACATCCATGGCCTTCATATCACTTTTATATGTAGATGAATTAGAAGCCTTGTAATTTTTCTAATCCTCCTAATTCTTTCTAGACTTATAATTAATATTATAATTATGGCACAGCTTTTCACATCCATGGCCTTCACTTCCATTTTATAGATGAATTACAAGCCTTATAATTTTTCTAAGCCTCCTAGTTCCTTTAAGGCTCATCATTAATACTACGATTATGACACGAACAATTGTGGTTAATGGAATCGTCTTGAGAAAGACTGCAACCATAGGTGTTTAAAAATACGTAGTTCCATTAAAAAGAATTCAAGTGTCTCCGAAATCTCTAAAACCCGCCCACTTTTAAAAAATGTTTGTTTACCACATTATTACTTCCTAGGAATCAAACAATTTTTCGTATCTCCAAAACATTATGACTTATTCAGGTAGCAAGTCTTACATGATTCACGCGGTACAGTAATGTTCCAAAGGAACCGACTCGCTCGAGACCGGCCAGTCGTTTTTTTCGGAACAGATATACTATTCGACTTGGTTTTGTTCTCGAACGGGACGAGAGCGAGCACGGTCAACGAACGAGGAGTTCGAGACAGGCCTAAATATGTATGTAGCAGCAAACCACTGAGGCTTCATCGAGGTGAAATGTTATACTTTAGAGGATAGAATATTACATGCCCTTTCGTTTTAACACAAAGCGATTCGGGAGCACCCTCTACTGAAAAACGTCACTGTTCACTCGGCAGTAAAGATTTACGACTTCACGCCTCTCTTTCATTCTCGGATCTCTCACCCAGCGCGGCGACTTCAAACAAAGAAGTGGGGATACGGATTTGGCTCTTTCGAGCAGATCCACTCAATTCTTTCGGAACATTACTGTATGTAAAATACATATATGTTCACTACTCACTGATAAATTGTTTAAAGCTTTTACCTTTCAAATTCCTTTGCGTTTCAATCTTGGTTGTGATTTCTGGCAGAACGATGTTCAACACGCAAATCGGTTGCTGAGGTGGTTCCCCTTTGGCGACTTTCGGTTCCCGCATAAATAACATCCTCGCGACAGGATCCAACAACGGATCTTTTACTTTTACGTGGAAGGATAAACGATTCTGACGGAAGGCTTTAAAGGTAAATTTCAACTGTACACCTGATTTCGTCACAGGTACTAGATTTCCGCTAAATTCGATGTAAAGGTCCTTTCCATCGAGAGCCTGCAAGGGAATATAATTTTATAACAAAATATTCAAATAAAAGCGCAACGAATATTGCATTAGTTTGTGTTGGGCTAAGGTCGTAGTTATGAACCTTCAAAAATTGTATATTTAAATGAGTTTTTACTGAAACGATCCATAAAAATTGTATATCGACTGAAAACAAAAAACTGAAAATTTTATGTTAGTAATGATTCAATAAGTTATTTTTTGTTCTTACTATTCTTATTTGGTTTCTTGTAGTGTTTCAAATGTTCCCTAACAGCCAGTTGGATGCCAATCGGCAGCCAGTTGGCAGCAACAGTTGCAAAATCGAGCAACGTTGCAAAATTGGACAGCCAGAAGGCAACCAACCGTTCGCAGCGCGTTGCGATGCCAACACGACAGCCAACGAGCGACCAGGTGTTAGCAACTTGACTCATTTAAATTAAGGGTATCAAGGGGAAGCTCCGAATTTCTTCTCGCACGAATCCCACCATCGCGCGCCGCTAGTTCGACATCTCTGATTTAAATAGCTACAGTTGAGCCCACATTTATTAAAAATCTCAACTCCTGCATACTCAGGCATTCAATATCACATCTTTATAAGCGGAACAAAATCAAAATTTTATGTATGACGCGTTGCTGAAGAGAAGTCTACTGGAAGGAACGCGAGACCACCTCATCTAGCGTAAGCGCAAAAGTAGGGCGCATACGCTTTCCTGATTGGTGGAAAAAGCCACTCCCATTACTTCAGTGGTATTACTATGGAAGCGTTACGCGAGAGTGGGAGGTTCCCGGAGCGTCACGTCAGCCGGCGCGAGCGCAGGACATCTTCTCAGCAGCGTACTATAATTGTATAAGAGACAGTACTTACTTCAACATCGCGGCTTTTTACAATTTCAACAAATTCCTCTTGCCTCTCTAATGTATGCATACCATCTTTTCCATCGGTCATACACAATATTCTTAGTGTTGCCTCGAGCATATCCATTCGCTTGGAGTATATGACAAAGCTGTAAAAGGAAAATTAATTTTTCATTCACAAAAGGATGATCAGTTTAGTTAATTGTAAAGTAATTAATAATAGCAATACGTACTTTGTGACGTACGGCACAAACAATGATTCTTCATATAACTCAGTAGCCATTTTTGGAACTGCTCCTATATTTCGACAATCCATTAACCAGAATCGAGCAGACACAGTCGTAGTGAAGGATACTGTGTCGTTCATGAAGGTAAGGGGTGTGGAACCGGTAACGTCTTCCCACTGAGATTCGCTAGTGCCACCTAAGTTGAAAATGGTATACAAAATCGATAATAAACAAAGAAAATAATATTAATGTGTTAATGATACAAATATAGACCTACTGAACGAAATCGCTATACCACTACTTTATGTATAATTACTTCTACCGCTTCGCTGTACTACTACTTTATACAGGGCGAATAACTTTTTCCTTTGGCAAAATGTCGTGTGAGGCTTTGTTTTTGAAGTATTAACGAAAAACACTGACCACTTAGAGCGCGCGTAGAGCTCGTGTTCAAGGACAGAATATCGGGTCGTGCTGGATGGTGACGTTCGGCCTGTGCCCCGATGCAAACGCCCCCTGCTGTACCGACGCGTTTGGATTAGCGCACCAACCGAACCTCACCATCCGTGCGCGAGGCGACATTTCGTCTCTGAGCGCGGGCTTTACGTGCGCTCTGAGTGACCAATGTTTTTCGTCAATAATTCAAAAACAAAGACTCACACGTCATTTTGCCAAAGGAAAAAGTTGTTCAGCAATCGTCTCAGGAATCTCCCATACCCGGCTTTTTTATGAGTTACGGGATATCCTATACAATTACTTGAAGTGTAAATGACATTCTAATGGAATACTTCGTTTTTGGTTTTTACTATTGCTATGATAGAAAATTCACAGTTAAAAGAATAGCTTCGTGACTACATTCAAGAATTTCATTTTTTCATGATAAAGACTATTGGTATTATTGAAGATATATGTAATTATTCTGACTTCACCTGCAATGCTACATAAAAGTCGCAACGTTGGTGTTTCGCCACCATATTGATTAATCATCCCTTTATTCGCAGCTTGTGGCACAGGTATCGTAAGAGTGATTGGTTTATGAAACTTTCGTCTTCTCGGCTCGATCGTTATTACAGGAGAAACAGCTACACAATTGCCCAGCAATTTTGCTGTCAACTCTGCTGGAATTACGTGAGCCTGTAACAAAAGAAGTATATTTACACTTTACCGTAAGTAGGATGATATGAAGATACTCTTATTGACATTTCCTTAGAACTTGCCTGTAATCCCACTTTAATTTTTTTCGTCAACGCTCCTGGTGGAAAAACTGCTTGAACGTCATCAGCCACGCTCGATGTTAAGATTCCACCCTCGGCACCAATCACGTGGACCTCCTGTTTAATCCTTGTGATAATAGCGAAATACTGAGGAAACTCTGTTGTTATTATTCGAGTAATTCTGCCAGAATGTGCAGCGCTCATTTGAGGATCTGCGAAGTAAAGTCATTACATTCCGTTTATCTGTTTATCTAATGGGTAATTTCATACACCGCTGCTCAAAAGTTTGGTGCACCTTGCGACTTTGGAAGAAATCACGTATTTTTTATGAATAAATGAATGTTTTATTCTCAACATCTTTTTATCTATTAAGGGTATATTGCTATAGTACGATAAAATGTGAAGATTATCCAAACTGTAGTATTTCTTCAACTCTTCAGTCTCTTCAGTCTCTCCAGCCCCTTCAGCCTCTTCAGCCTCTTCAGCCTCTTCAGCCTCTTCAGTCTCTTCAGCCTCTTCATTCTCTTCATTCTCTTCATTCTCTTCATTCTCTTCATTCTCTTCATTCTCTTCATTCTCTTCATTCTCTTCATTCTCTTCATTCTCTTCATTCTCTTCAGTCGCTTCAGCCTCTTCAGTCTCTTCAGTCTCTTCAGTCTCTTCAGTCTCTTCAGTCTCTTCGATTACTTCGAACTCTTCATACAAGCTTATTAATTTCACTATTTTTCCAATCTCTTCTTCTAACATGTACAGAGGCATGACATTTTAAATAAACCCAGACGCACCGCTGTACAATTTCTTCGCGAAGCTATAGCAGTTGAAATACTGACAATTCTTCATCAAGAATTCAGTTATCCTGTAATTCTGCAGGCCAGTGTATTTACATTATAACAGCTATACGTGTAATAACCAATTGAGAAACTAGTAGTGCTTGAAACTTCTGAGCAGCAGTGTACTTCATTATACACTTTTTATTTGTTTGTCCTTTTTTTATTTACCATATGGAGTACTTAACAGAGTAGTATCATTATCTACGTAATTGTCATGCTCTTTCCAGGTTTCTCCATTTTCGCTTCTGAGAATGATAATTTCCCTCTCCTTGCCTCGAATGGACGCGAAATGTGGTATATCAATCAAAACAGGCCTAAAACGAAATGTCGTTTGTAAAGAGAGCAGAATATATTGTTATTTATTTAATTTGCGCAGAATTATATTCACCCAAGAAAGGCTGCACCAATTGGTCCCATTTCAATAATTCGGGTCGCCAAAGCCTCTCCCTCCATCAAAGGAGGAGGATTTGCAACTTTGCTAGGTTTTACTAACCTACATGTGACACGAAGCGGCATTGTCGCTCTGCGTGGTGGTATGATAATGCGAACACCACTGTGTCTGCATCCCTTCAAAGCTCCCCCACGTGCATCCACCAAGAAACTTACCAAAAATCTATAAATCGAAAATTTTTCGTATAAATCGTACATAAACTATTTTGTTTAATTTTGTGCGACTAATCCTTAATATACAATAAAATTACGTGCATTGGCGTAAAGGAACCAGTCTAAACTTCATTAACTTATAATCAAATGTTTTTTTACCATTACAGGTAATTTAAAAAGCGCATATTACATGAAACCAATATTTGTACTTAACAAATTGGGTTATTTTAAGTATTGCTTCAACTGTTTTCCTAAAGAACTATAACTATTATAAGGTAATACACGGTTCTAACTATATGTACAGGGTGTTTTGCAACTACATGTCAATATTTTAAGGAGTGATTGCTGGCGTGGTTTTGAAATGCGCTTTCTTGTACGAAAGCGTTGACTAAGGCTTCGTTTTTGAACTATTAACGAAAAACACTAACCAATCAGAGCACGCGTAGAGCGCGCGCTCTGCCGGAGGACGTTCAGTATCGCGATTGAGCGTACCACAGTCGTCCGTCGGCTGAGTGCACGCTCGGCGTGCGCTCTGATTGGTCAATGTTTTTGGTTAATAATTCAAAAACAAAGCATTAACCAGCATTTTCGTACAGGAAAACGTTGTTCAGAATCACTTCGGCAATCAGCCCTTACAATATTGACATGCAGTAGCCGAACACCCTGTACACAGGGTAGCCCATACGAGGTGTTCAGCGAAGCAGTGTACACGATTTTTTATGCACTTCTGATAGTCCATACAGAAAATGTTTTTAACAAATGTTAATTAGTTTTAAATCAGCAACAAATTACAATATTTAAAATTGATAAAAAATGCTTCTTTCGGTAAAAACTCAAAGTCATTTTGACTTTTTCAAATGGCAATATATGTATATATTTTCGATTTGATAGCATTATAGCAGATTTCAAGAAGAATTCAACGATGTATAATACTTTAACCTTCAAATGACCACTGGTCCAGAAATCTGGATTAGATTCGTAGAATAACACGATAAATTCTAGACCTGTGGGCATTTAAAGGTCAAAGTATAATACATCGTTGAATTCGTCTTGAAATCAGCTTCAACAATAAGAAATCGAAAGTACATTGTGCCATTTAAGAAAGTCAAGGTGACTCTGATTTCTTATTTAAAGAAGCATTTTTTACCAATTTTAAGTATTGCAGCTTGTAGCTGATTTAAAGCTGACTAACTTTCGTTACATACATTTTTTGTTTAGATTACCAGATGTGTTACAAAAATCACGTACACCTTTTCGCTTAACACGGTGTATAACTGGTAATAATCCAATGACTCGGAAACTATGCGATTGATTTTATTCGTCCTGGTTTAGAATTTTATAGACTATGTGCCCTGCATAAGTGTTAAAGTTAATAGATTGAAGTTCGTGATCAAACAGACATTTACTATAAAGGGTGATCAAAATAGGGGCAGTGTTATAGAATAAATAGCACTCGTCAAGTGAATCTAAAAAGTTCTAATAAACATAATTTATCGTCTCGTTAGCTTTGCAATAAATAAACATGCCTAATTTTTATAAATGAAGTGTATGTACATTTAAAGAACTACCCTAATAGCGTCTACGCTGCCATTTGCGAGACTAACGGCAAGAACACAGGCCAAAATCGAGCCGAGTTTCGCCGTCGACATACAGCGCCACCTTACACTTCCGCAGTGTTTCGTTAATTTCCAAAAAATGCAACCAGCTTTTACTGTTTGAATCAGGGCTATCGAACTGGCGGCTTTTTCTCAAAGCCATAGAAGAGTATAGGAAAACGTCTTCCTTTATACCCACTTAAACGAATTTCTCTTTACACGAACCACAAAATCGCGAGCCACCAGTTCGATACAACGTACGCTGCGAAAAGTTGACCGCCGTTAGGCTTTTAATGTGTCGCTGCATGTCGACGGTAAAACTCGTCTCAATTTTGGCCGGGTCGATGTGTTGACCTGCCTGACTTAACTATCAGGGTACATCTCCCTTTTGTAAGAAAGATTTCCGAAAATATGTACATTTAATCACATGTATATACTGTATCGTTAAAAATTACTTACGATCTGAAATGGAGTCGGCTAAAAAAGATATTTTATTTCAGTCAATAATAATTCGCTAAAATGTATTATATTACTGCATAAGTTATAAAACGGTATTTAGGCAAGTAATAGTAAGTAGCTTTCATTGTAAATAAATTTTACATACCCCAAGTTAAGACCATCTGTTTCGAAGTTCTCTGCCAAACAATAATTATTGCTTTGGGTGAATTCTTGTTTTTCCTCTTTTGTAACTAATTAAAACAAATTGGGTAGATTAAGAAGAAGGTGTTATCCGAATCGTAATGTTTAAAGGTAAACAATAAGCATAAAGTTACCTGGTCTATGTACTGGGTCGTCTCGCGTAACGTCGATAGGTAAAGAATCGTCCCGTAGGCTTTTCATCAAATCTGCTGTAAGATACCGATATGGCTGCTCGCTGATTAACGCATCTGAACCTGCAAACAAAATGATATTTCGCTTGAATTTTGTTTCATGAAAATATTTACTTTTTAGTTTTTCGTGCGAATCCTGTGAGTAAATAAATGAACTGAATGTCTATGTTCTATGTTTAATCTTTTCACAAATTATTCTGCATATAAATTGAAGTGTGAAATAAAATCATTTTCATCTTCGAGAAAACTTTAAAAATTCGGGTCTTCAGATCATTCAGTTTTGCATTCTATTATGAAATTTCGTCATTTATCGAATCACACATTCACGGTATTTGTATAATTGAGGAGGATATTATTAGTCATGGGATAGTTTACAATAAAAATGATTGTTGAATAGTGTCTAATTACTATATAAAAAGACTATACCTCCTTCATCGTCAGAGTCAGACATGAAACTGGTTTCTTGTATGCTTTCAGGTGCAATGACTTTGTATTTTTCGTCCCAATTTTTATTATCAGGCGCCAACGTATCGTACGACAATCCCTTCAACACTTCCATAACAGATATGTATCCCAACTTCTGAGCTATATTTAACGCAGTTAATCCATCCTGAAATAATTTTCATCCACTTATTTTTGCTCGTAATCAATGACGAATAAAGTGAAATTGTTGATTTAGAATTAATGCTTATGCAGAAGTTGCAAATATACCACGATTAAGTGATGTTTAATCAAAATGACTCAATAATTCAGACATATAGAAATAATACAGCTTACTTGAAAAATTTTATTAAACTCGCCGCAGTATAATTTGAATTGTAATGATTCTTTCTGTTCGACACGAAATCAGTCCAACAGCCCCTGAATGCATGCAACTCGACGTATAGCCGCCTGCAGCCGCCCTGGCGGCCAACGGTACACGTCGGATTGCCTGCATCCAAACACTTTTAGACCGTTTCTCGACGTCCTCAACGCAATTTTGTTGCTCTTGGTTTTCGTCCGATTAAAACCGGTAGAATCACCCTATTTAGTTGTGTCCACATCCAATCGAACATCGTGTATATTATTCGTACAAGTATAAATATGGAATAATTATTTATTGCATATACTATTATTTTCTTACTAATTTAGTTCTTAATTCATTATTATTATTATTACATGTAAATGAATTCTATTAATAATTGACTAGTAAAACCTGAGTTTATTTTTTTTTGAGCTTCTGGACTTCGACAAACACAAAATCCTGTTACAAAACCCACCCGAAACGAATTTTCCTTCCTAAAATCTCTTACTACAAAATTTCAACCAATTTCGATAAGATGAAACTTGCATAATTATAAAGTTTCAGCTTTTCTCCCGTGATTCGAGTCACCAGGACCAAGATTCGACTGCAGGTGGAAATTTAGATATACAGGGTGTTTCGTTACCTCATGCAAATATTTTAAGGGATGATTGCTGAGACGATTCTGAACAACTTTTTCCTTTGTCAAAATGTTGGTTAAGGTTTCGTTTTTTAATTATTAACGAAAAACCCTGACCAATCAGAGCACGCGTAGAGCGCGCGATCAGCCAAGGGAAGATCGTGATACGCTCAACCACGGTCTTGAACACTCTCGTGGCTGAGCGTGCGCTCTGATTGGTCAGTGTTTTTCGTTAATAATTCAAAAACGAAGCATTAACCAACATTTTGGCAAAGGAAAAAGGTGTTCAGTATCGCCACAGAATTCTCCCATATCTGGCTCTTCCATAAATTTTGAGACACCTTGTGTATATCCAATTGTATGATTCTCTGACAAATTTTCTCAATTTCCATATAAAATTAAAAAAATATATGCATTGTGTAGCATTACTTACGCTAGTCCGAGCTTTATGAGAGGCGTTTCCTTCCAATAAAGCAGTAACAATATGGGCATGACCTTGCTGAGCAGCCTGATGAAGCGGAGTATAATTTTGATTAGTTACCACATCGATACTCGCGTTATGCTTCAATAGAAACCGAATCATCGAGAGATTTCCAAAATGCGCTGCAACGTGTATCGGTCGATATCCAGTCTCCGTGTGGCTTTCTACATCCGCGCCATTTTTTACAAGTATAGAAGCTACTTTGATGAAGTCTTCTTGGGCACACAGATGCAACGCTGTAAGGCCATTCTGAACAAACGAAAAATCAAAATTAACTATTGAACGCTGAGAATTTATAAAATTCAAAATTACGAAATTTAAGATTGAAATTTGTCTTTGCCGAAAGGAAGGTTATTGTGATGTTTTTGTAGCAAATTTTGCGATAACATAATAATTGAAATGTGAGGTAAAGGAATTCAAAATCACGTGAAGTGTACATATCTAAAGCTAAGAGGATTTTACTAACTATATCTTTACGAATGTGTTTCCTGGAACAAAAAAAATAAAAACATGCTCACAAAAAAAACATATGACAAATGTATACAAGGTGAGTCACCTAGGAGTTATAATCTGAATAATTCGTAAACTTTTGGAGATACAAAAAAATGTTTGTAACAGAAGTTGGTTGGTTCTAACTGAACAACTATATGGTGAACATGTATTTTTTAAAGATGAGGGGATTTCGGAGATTTCGGAAGCACCTCCATTTCTTTTTTAATATTATTCAGGGTCACTGATGGACTTGAAGGCCATGAGTGTGAAAAAGTGTACTATATGAAGTTCTCGAGTTAACGCTGCCCACCACCCCTTCATTGTCCATCAGTGGCCCCGAATAATAGCAGCTGTTAGAATCGTTTTGAGAAGAGCTACAATCGTAGGTAATTAAAAATACGTGGTTCCATTTAAGAAAATTGGGTGCTTTCGAAATCTCCGAAATACCCTCACTTTTAAAAAATATATGTTCCCCATATAATTATACAGTCGAAACCAAACAACTTTTGTTTGAAACATTTTTTCGTATCTCCAAAACTTTACTAATTATTCAGGTGGCAATTCTTAGGTGGTGCGCCCTATGTAGGGTGCTCGCCTGTGTATGTATGGGTAAAAATGAAATGGGCAATTCTATGGGCTAAAATAAGACAAAAAAAAATGTAATTAATTTTTTTTAGACAATTGTATTTGAAAAGTCATTGATTGCTGGTGTACTGAAGAACCTATAACGCGGTAAAACCGAGAATTGCGACAAAACCGACAACCGGGTGATTCTTCATGTCAACGTGCATCAAAAGCAAAGAGTAATATTTTTTCATACCACGCTCTATTTTCAAGAAAGTTAAAAAATTTGAAAAAATTCGCAGAGTGCGCGCGTAATTATGGAGCTGCAACCTGGTACAATCGGAAATTGTGGGAAAACCGGAAAGAAGGTGATTCTTCATGTCAAAATAAGCTGAAAATCAATAATGAAATGTTTTCATACGACGCTTCGTTCTCACGAAAACTGAGTTTGAAGAAAGCCAGTTTTAGCGTATTGCAGCTACTTGAGTATACGTATGCTTAACGAATTTTGAAATTCAATTTTCTTAAAAACAAAGCGTGGTATGGAAAAATTTAATTCTTTGTTTTCGACTCGTTTTGACATGAAGAATCAACTTCTTTCAGCTTTCACCGCAATTTTCGGTTATACCAGGTTGTAGCTTCGATTGTACACATGCACTTAATCAATTTTCGAAATCACTTTTCTTGAAAACGAAACCTCAAACGAAAAAATTTTATTTTTATCTTTTCGACGCATTTTGAAGTTAAGAATTATCTTCTTTCTGCTTTTACCACAATTTTCAGTTGTTCCAGGTTGTAGCTTCGTTAGTACACATGCACTAAATGAATTTTCAAAATCAATTTTCTCGAAAACGAAACCTCAAACGAAGAAAATGTATTCTATTTTTTCGTCTTATTTTAGCTCATAGAGTCGCCCCTTTCAGTTGTGCCCACATGTAGCCGAACATCCTGTATGTATGAACCTATCGAAAACCTTTTAAGCAGGTGAAATAAAGTCGCGTTGAAATTTTGTTGCGAAGTTTTAGAACAAATACATAGTTATTGGCAATTGCGTTACGTATTTATTTTATTCAACTAATTTGACTTTACCTTTGACTTGTGATTCGGATCAGCACCATGTTCGATTAACAAATTTGTCATATCGTAATGTCCCTTTTGTGCGCTTAAATGCAAGGGTGTAAATCCTGCTTTAGATTCCGCATTTGCATTCGCGCCATTCTCTAAGAGGGTAGAAGCAATATCCATCTGTAGATATTTTTATTTGTTAATAATCATGTTATACTAACATTTCCTTAAATAGTATTTTAATTTTTGTTATACTGCCCACAAATACAAGGTGTTTTGCTACCTCATGCATATATTTTAAGGAGCCATTGCTGAGGAAATTCTGAACAACTTTTTCCTTTGCCAAAATGTTAGTTAAGACTTCATTTTTGAATTATTAACGGAAAACACTGTCCAATCAGTGTATCACGATCGTCTGTCGATTGAGCGGGCACTCTACGCTCGCACTGATTGGTCAATGCCTTTCCTCAATAATTCAAAAACGACGCTTTGGCCAACATTTTGGCAAAGGAGAAAGTTGTTCAAAATCGCCTCAGCAATCGCCCCTTGAAATATGTATTTGCATGAAATAGCGAAACACCCTCTATATGTACATTACCTGATTTTTACGAGCAGCAATATGCAAAGG
This sequence comes from Holcopasites calliopsidis, assembly GCA_023838395.1. Classification (NCBI taxonomy): domain Eukaryota; kingdom Metazoa; phylum Arthropoda; class Insecta; order Hymenoptera; family Apidae; genus Holcopasites; species Holcopasites calliopsidis. Next base: position 629,290 of record JALHAQ010000052.1, read on the forward strand.
AGTGTGTCCATTTTGCGATGCTAGATGAGGGGATGCTCCTTCTTCCAATAAAAGATTCGCAACATTTGGATGATCATAGTGGCACGCCAAATGTAGAGGAGAAATATCATTCTGAAATCGTTTACATTCGATAATGTTAGTGAATTTTATATTAATTGTGTAAAATAGAAGTTAAATATAGAAGATTAGTTAAATTTTTATTGTTTGAGACAGCAAACGATTTAAATACACACACTAATGTAAAAGAGAATCGAGAAAATAAGGGAAACGCTATAATATTAAAAGTACAACAATTTTTACTGCGCTGGTTTTTTTGACTGAATTTGCAAGAAACTTTAGCGCACTCAAAAAAATTGGAAAGATTATGAAAAATTGTAAGTAGGGTAGGCGATTCGTAAATCCATATTTTCTTCGTACCATAACGCTGTTTTCGGAGATGAAACCATCAATTGGGGAAAATACAGAACTTTGTTTTTTATGGAGTAACTAAATAGCGGTGAGAGATGTTAAAAACAAAGTTTAAATAAATATTGCATTATATCTACTTTTCCTTATATCTACAGAATTGTGTAAAAAGAATGATTGAAAAGTCCACGTTTTTCAAACCACAGCTATACAGAAATTTAAAAAATCACCCCTTACAATTAGTTTATCAAAGGTTGGTTTCACCTCATCCAACTGCACTATAGCACGAACAAAATACAGCTTTATGCTACGGAGGATCTACTCTATTTGCACTCAAAGTTTAGTAATTTTGTTTAATTTCCCAATTGTTTAAAGTTTCTATTCTTTTTTCTCAGTACAAACCTTTCCTTGCGCATCCAACTTGCTCTCCCTTTGTAAAAGTATCTTCGCAACACTCATGTTGCCGTATTTAGCTGCGATATGTAAAGGAGTGAAACCGTTTTTAGTTGTAGCTTTAAGAGAAGCATTGTTTTCCACAAGTATCGTCGCCACCTGTATAGAAATAACACCCCCGCATAAAAATATGCCAAGTTCCCTAAAACCTAGCCTTGTCCCTTAATTGTTGCATACTAAAATGTTCAGCATAGGTGTCACATGCAAAGTTCACTGAGAATAAATAATTTATTACGTTGGATATTGAATTAAATATTGCGACGACTTTATTTATCATCCGGAGTCACATAAGAAACACTAGTTGACTTTTAAGAAAATATTAGGCGACAGAAGTAGTTGTTTTATAAGTTAAAATATTAAGAAATTGTAATAATACGTCCTTGAACAGAACCTAATATTTCATATATATCTTATGAATAATTGGTTACTAATTGTTTTAACTGAATTATGCAACTTCAACTATAATGTTATACAAAATTTTCAAAATACAGGGTGTCCTGTAACTCATAGAAGAGCCAAATATGGGAGGTTTCTGAGACGATGCTGAACAACTTTTTCTTTTGGCAAAATGTCGTTTGGGGCTTTGTTTTTGAATTATTAATGAAAAACACTGTCGCGTCGCGCTGGATGGTCACGTTCGGCCGGTGCCCCGATCCAAACGCCTTGGTATAAATTCATAATTCACAAATAACGAATAATTCGACATTATTCTTCATTGCATTGATTCGGTATTCGATACAACTTTTGCTCTCTATTATACCGGTGCATTTGGACCGGGGCACCGGCCGATTGTCACCATCCAGCGCGACACGACATTCCGCTCCTGAGCGTGAGCTCTATGCGCGCTCTGAGTGGCTAGTATTTTTCGTTAGTAATTCAAAAACAAAGCCTCATACGACATATTACCAAAGGAAAAAGTTGTTCAGTATCGTCTCAGAAATCTCGCATATCCGGCCCTTCTATGAGTTACAGGACACCCTGAAAAATATATTTATTTTGAAGATTGATGTTATATGTACATTAGCAAATCAGTGTGCAAATGTAACTGATAAGTAAATAGTAAATTGTTATAATAATGAATATAACGCATTTACTAATAATGACAATGACAATGACAATGACAATGATAATGACAATGATAATGACAATGACAATGACAATGATAATGATAATGATAAGGATAATGATAATGATAATGATAATGATAGTGATAAAATGTATTCATGATTTGCAAAACATATTTTGCCTTAAATAAACGAAATAAAATGAATATGTGACAACAAATAAAAATTGAAATTACAGTACATCGTGCGGATAAGAGATCAATCCGTTCACCGTTTAAGATTTCGTGCACGCACCCTCGCCACTGTTTGTTTTCAACTTCATGCAACCGGCAAAATGCGCAACGTTCGAAACTGGCAATAATTTTTGATATTTTATGGAATCTTTCAGGAACACTTACCGTATATTATTACTCAAGTCGCGGTAATGGAAATGAACTCTAACACGGCACCATTTGATATAAATCTGAATGTTTAGTAAATTTTGTACAAACGTACACGCGACTAAATAGCGCTTATTGTTGAAGCGAGAATCACGTTAATAACTGGTAATACTTTTTCAAAAGTTTTAATGAAAAATGCAAAAATTCAAACATTCATTGTTGGATGATTCATTGGATACCCGAATTGACAAGTTTAACTTATTCTCACTCCCTGCAGGGAATCTGATAAAATACCCTATGCTTTTTAAGTGATAGAGACTGGAATCATTTTACAATCACTTATCGAGGAAACGTTGTAATTAAATAAGATACCATATCCAAGTATACAAATTTAAACTTCGGGCAGTTAAATGTATAGGTATAATAAAATGTATTAAGTGATACAAAATGATTTTCTACTTTTAAGCTCACAAACCGGTAAATGGCATATGCTTTAGCCGACTTCATTTCTTGCCATATTTCGTTCGCTTTCGACTTTAAAGAAAAAAAAACATCCCCTTAGCCTGAATCACTCTTCCTATTTATAGTTGTATAACTCTTTAATTACAGGAAGGCAAGAGGTTAGCGAGATTGGTTTTAGTTGTCATATTTTTATCATTGTTGCTAATCTCCTTGCGTGAGGTCTTCAAGAAATATGAGTAAACATTGGATTTTTAAACTGCAAGTGATACAAAAAAAAGCTTATCGAATAAGGGCTTATTGCGATCAAGGCCGACACAATTTTTTCGAAAAGATAAAAATGTAGAAAAATGCAGCGGAGCGGAAGTTAAATTTGTATAGAAGATGTAAATGATATGTATATGTTGGCAATATCTTCCGTAATTAAGAGCTGTGTACAGGAATAAATGGGAATGATAACTCGAAGAAAAGCGATATTTTCTTCCTCAAAGTCAAAATTGAACACGCAAACCTAGATACTGCAACGTAACGTATTGGATGAACAGTTACTTTGTCATTAATTAAATTACAAAATTAACATAAGGCAGGAACAAACGTGCTAACTCTACCTACATACAATTCCTTACCATAAAGAACTCAACTTGCATACACACACATCTAAATAATAACATAAATACAAATACAGGATGAAAATAATAAGATGAGGTTTTAATAACGATAATAGTAAAAAAAAGAAGGCAACAAAAAATAACCAATAAGGTGGAAAATTTTATTAATATCCAAATACAGATGAATAACTTAACATAAAATATAACGAGTAACAAGATGCGAAATGAAAATGTGAATGGTAAAGAGGAAATAGTGCAGTAACAGAAAATAACGGATTGCTTTGTTCTTAATTACAGAATCTATATAAAATATTCGCGGTATCTCGACCAAAATAAGTGCAATCTACTTTGCGTGCTGATGTGATCCGCTATCTTTGCAACTTCTTTGTACATTACCTCTTCCTGCCCTTCCTTTGCTGCAATATGCAATGCTGTGTACATATCTTTCGTAGTCGTATCAACAGCTGCACCATGCTGCAGCAATAGCATAACAATATCGATGTTTCCTAATCGTGATGCAATATGAAGTGGAGTTTGCTGTTCCTAAGTTATCAAAAAGAAGTTGCATTAGTTAATTACGTATCACTAGTAATTGAATGATAACAAACCAGCTATTGTTTGTAAGAAAATCGTTAATAGTACAAAATGTGGAAAAGCAATATCACTGCATATTCAAATTCGCCCTCCGAAGTATGACCATGCATTTACAAGTCAACCTACACCGAAATCTGTGTACAGGAATGGTTCAATTAGCGAGCGGAACGATCTGCACGTGAAGTGAGCGAAACAATGTGTACGTCAAGCAAGCGGACGTCATCCCCACTACTCTACGGTCTTCACGTGCGTTTCCAATCAAAAACCGCTTTCACTGCACGATAAGCGACGGATTTGGATCCCGATCTTCGCTCGCTTATCGAACATTTACTGCAGTTATAACAAACATATCATAACAAAAGCGCAGGGAAGAACCAAGACTGGTTAATGGAATGCACGTGACGCTTAACAGGAACAAATATGTCAGTGATCATTTGTATGTATTGTCTTGCTACAAAATGTGCATTTTGCCATAAAATTAAGAGAACTCTTATTGTTAATATACATACTTTGAGGAAAATATTGCTTTATTTCCGGATGGAATACATTCTTTTTTTACTTACCCTCGCACGAGCATCAACTTTGGCTCCGTTTCGTAATAAAATTCGAATAATGTCTGTTTGATTAGCTCTAGCTGCCAGATGCAGAGGTGTCTCACCCCTAACGGTTGGCACATCAGGATTGGCTTCGTGTTGCAGTAGAAATATCACGATATTCATACATCCCATAAAACTGGCCACATGTAATGGGGTCAGTCCAGACTGTAAAATATGTCATATTTGTTAACATTTTGTACTTCGCCTCCACATGTTTCGAACAAATACGATTGTTCCTCCCTTTACAATTGTACATATCTACACACATAGAATACATAGAAATGATCGGCTATATTGATCATGACAGTATTTATGCCCGTTAACCAGTCCTTTGATAACCAAGGATCTACTTTGTTATTCTGCTGAAGAGGATTAAAAAAAAATTACTGTGCCGTCGTTATAGGCTTTTCTCTCTTAATTAATACCTTAACCAACATTGTCGTGTAAACAAATTGCAGATTAAATTTGTATAAGCCAAGTTTTTCTATTTATATTATGATTAAAATTTCAATAAATACGAAACAAAATATTTGGATATAGATAGTCATTTATACACCCTGCACGTTCTTTCTAACAAGATCGTATTTGTTAAATTATTGCATTGGGAATATTAAAAACAGAAGAAGATGGCTAGAAATGTAGTTCATGAATTTTACCTTTATAACAATATATTTTTTGAACCACAAATACATATCGAATCTAGAAACTATTAATCGGAGACCTACTTAACTTATTTTTTACTGTTATGCTTTTTAACGGCGAAGAAAAAAAGCTACATAAACCCTTCCAGCCTATAAAGTTAAGAAATTCATTGACATATTCCAATATTTTCCAACATCATTATCTTCGATTATGTAAATAGCAGTTATGCGACTTATTTAAGCAAAACCAGTAAACGCTTAAACGATAAAAAAACAAAAATAAGAATAATGTAAACATTTTGTACTTTGCGTGACAATAATGGTTCATGATTAAAATAATGAAAAGTTCGTGGACTGCAATTACCTCGGTAGTGGACTCAATCGATGCTCCATGTTTCAATAACAGCTCGACAACCTTTATGCGATTCTTCTTGCAAGCAATGTGCAACGGTGTGAAGCCGTTTAAAGCGCGCGCGTTTGGGTCAGCTTTTCGGTCGACAAGCAATTTTGCAACTCTAACGTGGCCGCAGTGTGCGGCAACGTGGAGAGAAGTTAAATAATCGATCGTCACTTCATCAACTGGAGCTCGATGATACAATAATACTCTCGCTGCATCCACATGGTCTCCTTGCGATGCCATGTGCAGCGGCGCTAACCCATTCTGCAAAATAGCGTAAACTAAGTGATAGAGAGATTAAAGTGGTAAATGGAAGAATAAATAAGTTAATGGCAGGGCGTTAACAAAAAGGGATATGATAGTTAAATCTGCCCTGATAGCCAAGCTGATCAGACAAGAATTTTGTCAAAGCTTCCTATAAAGTTTTGTTGACAAAAAGGCTGCAAATTCGATTACAGTATTTGATATGTTCAATGATGTTAACAAAATGACAACAAAAATGTAGCGGAGTTTGTTGAAATAAGTTGCGGACAAATTGGCGGTTGGGTTATATTTCAACTGTTGCTGTTAAACGGTTGTCGATTGGCACGCAACTGGTTCGACCCGGCTATTTGGGTGTAAAAAAAGTTACTATTATACTTCATTTGCCATTACGGAGCGGCGCTTAAATTGTACCACCGTCCTTATTCACCTATTAATTAGCCTAAGCTACGCTTCTTTGCACGGGATTATTAGTTCACATGTTGTTTAACAACAGCACGGAAACAAAACACTGTAGAATTAATAAAAACTGCAGCGTGAAGAATGCTTCATTTTGATATCGGCTCATATAATTTTGCCTCCAAATTACATAAGCTGTAACTTTTGACTGATTGGAAAATGTTGAATGCTAATGAGTGTAATTTTTTAAGAACAGACATATCTTTAATGCTATCATAGCATTTATATAATATTTACACTAGCTGTTGTTTATTATACCTAAATGTTAAAGTTAAGTTAGTTTCTTAAATTGGACCATCCAATGGTTCTTAAGTTTTACCGATCTGAATCATGCAATCGTATCCTTCTTAAGCGTAAAAATGTTACAGCGTAGGAAAGGTGGCAAATTGAACGAAAAAATGTGAAGTACAAAGCAGATATAAAGAATTGTTACTCCACCAATCTTATGACGAACGTATAAACTGCCAATCTGTTGGCAGCTGATTATTTTGTCACTTGTATACATAATTTTTGTTAGTATAGGGGAACTGCTTCTCAGAGTTCTTTTTTTTTTTTTTTTTTTTTTTTTTTTTTTTTTAGAATGTATGTAAATTTGTATGTGAATGTCCTTATTCAAGGTGGCGAAAAATAGACGTGGTCCAATATGAGATACCTGGGGCCCAATCTAGGAAACTGGTTTCCTAGATTGGATCAATGACACTATTCCGAAAACATTTTTTTGTGTCCAACTACATGGCATATCAGTCTTTTGTGTTACATATGTATATGTGTCAATTACAGTGCTGACATAACTCGCAAATTTTTTTGAAAAAAACTGTGAACCCGTTTCAAGTTTATGGCGGTACTTTCTTAAGTGGCCCAGTACACGAAACTTTCCCCTGCTTCGTTTGCCAGTACGGTAGACAATATTGTAATACAAATGCACATCTCGTACAACTATAATAATAATAATAAGGAGCCTTCCAAAACCAAGTCGATTATTTTTTAAGTAAAGTGCAATAGAGTCCCTTCTTCTTATCATCGACAGAGTATTAGCTTTTGACGAGTTGACCGAGCGGTTTCAAAAACGAACATATTTACAATTTAATACTTATTACTTACCCTCGTCCGTGCACTAATGGGTGCAGAATGTTCAAGGAGCGTGGTAATGACTTGTTCATGACCAGATCTTGCTGCACAGTGAAGCGGCGTTAATCCATCCCTAGTTTTAGCATCGATTTGCGCAGAATTTTCTAATAATACTTTGACCATGTTGTTTTTACCCCATTTTGCCGCTACGTGTAAAGGGCTTATATTTTGCTGATAATAGAAATTAGAAGTAACCGTTACTACGTTTTTAGCATGATACGTATCGTATTTATAAACGTTTTTGTACCTTCGCTAAATAATTCACGTCCGCTCCGCGTTTTATTAAGAGTCGCGCTATCTCCTCGTTCCCGTAGTGGGCGGCAATGTGCAAAGGGGTGAAACCACTTTTCGATGTGACATCAGGTTTGTGATCGTTCTGTGAAAATGCAATGTAAAGAAAAAATGAAATATCTATTAACGCTTAAATACTAAAAAGTAATTGGAATACGAAGTAACCTTACATATATGTATATAACGTTACCATTAACATTACTTAAAACTACCATGGTGGTCAAAATGAACCCCTTTTATGTTTTGCTTCCGCGGTGGATATTTTGTTTTATTCTTTTTAATATTGTTGAGTAAAATATTGTACAAGTAAAAGACATTGATAAACATACTTTCCCTTGCACTTTTATCTTCTTCCAACACACAGGTAATTCTAGTGTTAAGAAAAATGGTAATTAGCACAAAAATTGCTTTCTCTGCTACCTGTAATAATAAGTCTGCGGCTTTACAGTCGTCCTTCTTAGCTGCAATGTGCAGTGCTGGTAGTCGAACTTTTCCTTTAGAATCATTTTCTAAAAGAACGCTGACAACCTTGTCGTGACCTTGTTGCATTGCTACGGCGAGGGGTGTGAATCCATCCTGGAGAAACATTTTTCAGATCATCGTATGCAAAGTTCGCTGAACATTAAGCGTTAAGAAATATGAGGCCGCTGCATATAATAAGTACATCGATTATAATGCTTATTAGGCACACTTATTTGTATACAGAGTGTTTCTCATGAAGCAAACCACCTAAAATCTTCCTTTGTAATTTGCCCCTTTTAGGCGCCGAACAACGATAGATAGTTGTTTTATATACTTGCGAAGAATTTCTTCTTTATTGTAGAATTTTGCTTATCCTACAGTATTTTGCATCGGTCATTTTTTCTCAAAATAAGATCCAACTTTTTTAGTCGGCATTTAAAAAGTTAAAAGCAATTGTGTCACCCATCTTTATCAGAGACCCCAACAAAGCAGCTCAACCTCTGACCAAAGTACGACAACCAAATCCAACTTGCCCAACTACCCACCAATGTTTTACTTATCTGTAAAGAGTATTTACGAGGAACATTTTGAGCGAAATACTATGCATTTACCTCTGTGGCGAGACTCTGATTAGCTCCGCTATTGAGCAGCAACTTAACAACTTGATCATGATTTTCTTGCGCAGCCATGTATAAAGGTGTAAAACCATTCTGAGATTGTATATTGACCGCAGCACCATATTGAATAAGAATATTTACTATCTCCACTTGGCCAGCTAAAAATATATTAAAATTAACGTTATAATAAAACAAATAAATTCTTTAGATCGTCGTAAAGGATGATAATACAGGGATAATTAATTTACCCAACGAAGCTATGTGCAACGCAGTGTTTCCCTTTTTCGTTGCTGCGTCCACCTTAGCACCTCTTTTTAACAATTCTGTTACTATCTCGACATGGCCATCTTTCGCTGCTAAGTGTAGAGCGTTTAAACCATTCTGAAATATAAGATTAAAATATTAATCAGTAAAGTGCAGAGCAGAAAAAATATTATTTAAGAGATTGAGTTAAATAGCTTGTATTATTTATCAAGTTCTGTAAATTATGTTGATATTTACCGAATTTGCCGTATTAATGTCTAAATCTGTATCGAGGAATTCGACCACTTTCTCCAGGTTGCCAGACCGGGCAGCACGAAGAAATGCTGTCGTGTCGTCAGCCTAAGTGTTATACAAAAGGACGCATTATTATTAAATATGATATCCTGACTAATTTTAGGAGACAAATTGTGATCAAACAAAATTAAATATTAGAAAACAAACAATTTCGTTCACTATTATTTCAATAGATATTTAAATTTTGTTTCTACTTGCAGCAGAACATACTTCCCTTTAATTAATAAGGCAACAATGATTTCTTAACATGAGATTAAGAAGCAATTAAATCATCTGATCAAAATTATCATTAATTAAATATCGTACATAAATCACAAATAAATCACTTATACCGATAAATTTAAAGCTAATGATAAATTTGAACAATTTTCTTACAAGAATTAAAAAATGGTGCTGCTGTACGTGTATACATAAATACATTTCATTTGCATGCCTTAATTTCTTTTCTTTATTTGAAATAATTAAACTGGCAATTAAACTTAAAGCCAGAAAGGTAATAGCCAAATTAAGCAAAAGGAGAATTTCCTTGTACAAGAAAACGCACACTGCGGTTAAACGACTGTAGTCGCTAGTACAATAATTTTTTATTTTTCCTTTAATTAATCGTTTTTTTTTATCAGAGCATTTACGGTCTTTAACCAGGCCTTAAGTAGTGGATCTAGCAAATCGAAAAATGGGCGATCGCATAAATAATGCATTAGAACGCTGTATTTATCAATGCAGTAAAATCAAATGGACTTTCGATCGCAAAAGCGCTCCCATAATCCTCTCAAAACTGTTTAGAGTATACTGTATATCAAATGAATTGCCGCTAAGCCAACGGCAATAAAGAAACACCGACAGAAGCCTCCAGTTCGATTTGGAGTACAATAGCAATGTCTCCTTTTCATTATTTTCAATGCTTCAAAGAAAATATAGATTCATTAATCTGAGCGAAGAATATAATTGTTAATATTGCATCCTACAACTTGAGATGACCTTGAGCAATGTGTATCCTACATATCCTACTTGACAAATTTTATTCGTTTCATAAATTTTAGCTAGCTACATGTACTGCTTTTATATCAATATCCGCAAAAGGGGATCGGGACAACAACCGGCTTGTAAGGCGTCTGTATACTGTCAATGCTACCCTTGCAATCATCCCCTCCCGCACCTTTTTACTTTATCAATGGTAGTCGGATAGAATTCCAAAACTCTTTTCCTGTCTATAAACAAATGACAAAGTAAAGGAAATATATGTAACAAAAAAAATATCCTGCAGGAAATCGATTTGACAAACTCATTGTCGACGAAGGGACTAAAACGCTCGAAGGGATTGTACATCGCACAGGGCTCACACCCTTCTTCGGTCGAGGGGGAAAAAATGCCGGCTACATTCCGGTAGCCACGCAAAACGTTTAGCAATCATACCTGACTGATATTATCCGTAACCATCGCGCTGTACAAGTACCAGGCACTGCCCTCCCGATTCTCTCGTTCGTCCAGCTTATTGCCGAACAGGAAGGTTCGTTTTCTCGTCACGCGCTAAATCACCATTCATGCACTCTACCTCGGGTAACGCTAAAGGTGGATAGGAATATAGGAGCCGCCCCGTACACCAAACTAAGGCGCAGAATCGTGCGGCAACGATTACGGGAAAAACAGGGGGTTGCATCGTTGCCTTTCTCGCCCCTTATTATACGGACCTGTCCTTGTTTATCCTTCACCGATTCGTGTAGTGTATCGTTCCCCATCGCAACTGCGCGCACGCGCCTATCAAACTCGATCCTACGTGCACCCACACCCATACCTACACACATACACTTTCACCCCTTCTCACCCTCTCCATTCCACCCTCATTTTCTCTTTCTCGCAACAGTCTAGGATAATTAGCCGGGTTTTACAACGTATGAATTATCAGTTGAGCAAGTATGTCTATACAGGATGTTCGGTTACATGTGGACAAAAATGAAAGGGGTAATTCAATGGGCTAAGATAAGACGAAAATATAGAACAAATTTTTTTCGTTTTAGGTTTCGTTTTCGAGAAAATTGAGTTCGAAAATTCATTGAGTGCATGTGTATTAAGGAAGCTACAACCTGATACAACCGGAAATTGCGGTAAACCCTGAAAGAAGATGTTGACGAAACCTGAATAAATAATTCTTAATTTCAAAATACGTCGAAGAGTTAGGAAACCAGTTTCCTAGATTCGACCATTGGCGCTATTTCGAAAACATTCTTTTGCGACCAACTACATAGCATATCAATCTTTTGTGTTACATACATATGTATACATGTATGTATCGGTTACAGTGCTGACATTATTATCAAACTTTTTTGACAAAAACTTGTGAACCCGTTTCCGATTTATGGAGGTACATTTTCTTAAGTGGTCCACTATATGTATAAGAAACTTTCGATATTCACGATATTTTTTTACAACATTCACAGTTACACGATTTCTTCAACACGTTACGAGAAATATCGGTTTCTTCAAATTTTGTTTTCCTCATTTTCCTCAGCACATTAGCTTTTCTTTTACCTGTTTACTAAATAAAATGTTTTTAAGGAATGCATTTGTATGCTTTAAATTGCTTTTTGTATAAGTTGTATTTATTTTTACACAAGTTTTATACCTTGTTGCGCATCGACTTTTATACGATGTCTTTCAACCGATTTCACTTAACATTATGATAACATTCGCTGCACAATTGTACATTGTGTGCACCGCATTCAACGTTTGAATATCAACGGTAACTGTTACCAAACACACTCTTGCCCCCCCCCCCCCCCCCCCCCCATAGACAATGCTGTACGCTGCAAAATAATCAAACTTTTCTATTTATGATCAGTTTCTATATAACTCGTGTTTGTTCTTAATTTTGGATTTGACGAATGATATATTATACTATACGTATAAATGTTTAATCCATTGATAACAAGACGAAAAAAAAGTGAACAAGCGTTTATCGTATATCAGATGGCCGAGATAGAACGACAAGGTTTTCTTCAGAATATAACCAAATTTTACAAACTTGTATTTTGTTAAATTTATTTCGAGAATGCATCAAGAACATTCAATAGAATTCAAATTAAATATGTTTGTAGATATGATAGGGAATTTATGGTACTGGAAGTAATGTTTTAAAATACAGTTCAAGGGACGCTTTATAATACCACTTCATTATTCCCACTTCCTGGAGTCTCAGCGTGCAAACAAGTTGTATTGGGTTAAAGCTTTTAACTTAATAGATATTTATAAAATAAAATTAAGGAAGTAGTATTCGTTTATTAGTACTCTTACATCTTACGAAATACATACAGGGTGATTCACCTAAGTTGACGACCCAAAATTATTTGTAAACTATTCGCTGTATGGGGAAACGTTTGAAACAAAAGTTACATGACTTCCAGGGGGGTGTATGTTGCAATAATTATTTTTTGTCTACATTGTTTATACAGGAAGTTTTAAAGGTTACGAAGGTGTTTTCGAATGGAACACCTTGTATATTTTTGCGGGAATTGAAAGAGCATTAAAAATGAGATAAATAAGTATTAAACTACAATAAGTCCAACATGAGAGCATAAGAGTATTTACTTAGATATTTGCAATAGAAGTTTTATGGGGAACATTAAAAACCGAAGTATATTGTGAACTACCGACGATAATAGAAAATATGCAAGAGCGCACTATCAGAGCATGTAGAAATTTCTGAGAGTACACTGCGAAATCTGCATGTCGTTTCGCAAAACTATAAAATGGGAATTGGGAATAATGGCTGCCATTTTGGACATCTTTTAAAGTAAAACCTTCCATTGAAATTATCTCAATACATATTTATTGCAGACCTATCGTGCCTTAATACTTGTTTACCTAGTCTTTAGTGCTGTTTGAATTACCATAAAAATATATAGGGTGTTCTGTTTAAAAACATCTTGGCGACCATTAAATCTTTGTGTATAAATAATGTAGACAAAAAATAATAATTGCAACGTATACCCTTCCGAAAGTCATGCAATTATTGTTTTAAACATTTTTCAGTGCGGTGAATAGTTTACGAATAATTTCGTGTCGTCAAGTTAGGTGAATCGCTCTGTATAAGAGTTCATATCTTTAAATATGTTGTATATAAAAGATACAAAATAAGATGTAGACGAGAGTTGTAGCACATCAGGAGGTATATTTCATACTGGCAGTTTATTTAACTTTGAGTTGACTCTGGAATCCACTGTAAACACCACGCATAATTTTTTTAATGGAACCCTATATTTTTTATTACGTATTCTTGTATCCAACGTTAAACTATTTTCGAAACACTCCGGGCATGTGTATTTTGCTCAAATCAGTTCCGAGATATGAAGGCTCGAAGTTGATGTTTCACCGCGGCGACCCGACTGAGTTTTCTATGGGCGTACGATAACCTTGAGCTCCCATATAATAAACTTGGTTTGAGCAAAATGAACGTGTAAATGGTGTTTTGAAAATGATTTTATGTCAACTATAAAAGTATGTATGTTTATTAAATAAAATTGGTTATTTTTTCGGCGAAATTATGTAGAATCAATGATCTAACTGCCACGTGCATTCCTGTACGAAATGTTAGCTAAAAACTAGTGTCCTCAATTGTGTGTATTCTTGTATCATTAGTATTTAATTTTAATATAACTCGCATGGCTCGCTTTACAAGCCAGCAATATGAAAATTGTGAGAAATAATGTTCAGCTTTTTAAATATTGGTTCACTGCCAATAATACATAATGTAAGGATTAGAAGGAAAAATATGCTTTCTATATCGGTATTGTAAATGAAATTATTTCTTAAAAATTATACACTATGTTCGTTATATTTATAGATTATTGTAACCGTAATGTTTATTTTATAAGACCGGAATGTAATGATTCGATGTATGCACATCGAAAAGGGGAAGGAAGTATTTAATGCTTCGTACACATCACGGCACATACACATAAGCTTCAACACGAACATACGTATGTAGCGCATTATTGTCTGGCAGATATTATTTACACACATTTTTTTTACCTGAAACCGAATGATCGGTGGATATTCCTCCTCGGTCGTCATTATCCAAACAATAAACTGTGTGTATCTCGTTTGACAGACTCTACTTATGCGTATATTTTCCACGCTCCATACTGAAAACGTAGGTCAGTAGATATTTATAGCATTCTGTTTTATTCTTATGAACGCCTTTGTGGTGCATCTGCCTCGATGATTTGCATATACATATTTTGCAATGAAATACACGCTTAACAAATTCTCCTCTTTTACTTATTATTATCGTAAGATTCTCTTTTTTTTGAACATTTACTAAACTATTTTAAATTTAACAGAAAATTTCACCCTTCTTTAATTGGTTTTAATTGACCCTGAATGGTATGCCTGCGCCATTAACTTTAACTGATCGAAATTTGTTTTTTACATTTGGAGCTACCAAACTAATAAATATAATTGAAAAGTTCTTCCGCTATACTAAAATGTTATTTCAATTATAATTTTTCGGAAGTCAGAAAGAAGACATTTGTTAGAAAGATATATTGAAAAACAATTATAAAACAATTCTGCGAACATTAACTCAAATCGTAGATTCTTTCGTTTCAAATTGGGTTATTTTGATTTCAAGTCGAAGAACAGATTTAATACCATTGCACAGAAAATTACTGAAACAAAAATAAAACTTCGGCGTAGTGTTATAGTCAAATAAGCTCGAAATAAATTAAATGCCAGGATATTTGATTCCACGAGGATTTTTATATAAAAATGTATGCACTGGCACACATCGTTCCTTTTTTATGGAACATCTTACTTTTACTTTTTAATAAATTAGAGCACTGAAGTTAGTAACATCTAAACGCAAAACGAACTTTTGAATCGTATTTATTACAAAACGAAAAGAATACATTTTGTATTATCACATTTTCATCGTCGAACTAAATATTCTTCGTATAAAATGATTAAAAAAAAACATTTGAACTTTTACGACTTGGGACTTCCAAGTACAGACACTGATCGCATCGAACTAACAGAGTATTTCTATCTTTGGCAATTTTGCAAATAGGTTACTTAGAATTAATGTAGTAATCGCAAATGATATTAAAGAAACAATCACATCCATTACATTTAATTTAAACTTTAAAATCGACATTGATTATCCTAGCGAAGAAAATCGATATTTATTTCATGCGCATTTAGCACGGTGGGAAGTTTATAATGTAAAGAGTATGGACATAAATGTACAGTTAAAATACAGTTTAGTCAACATTTTTTAACAGACAACTAGAAATGAACTCTGCGATGATAAATGAATCGTCCGAGTATTTTCCGAACTGCAAAAAGAACTGAAAAAAACGCCTTTTTAGTTACGGCTTATTCACATATCCATTCATAAAGTTAAATGTGTAAAAACTGTACTGTTCTTTGATTAATAAATATGTAACAAGTATATCTTACAAACTTTAAGTTGCTTCGTCAATCAGATGGAAAAAAACTGCTACTTAAACGTATCAACATAACATCTTTTCCAAACTGTAGCCTTTTGAAGTAGTATTTTGTCATTACAAAAGCTGTAAAAAACGTCTAAATCTCAAATAACATTTTATCCTAGAAGTAGTTTTTTTAATTTAAAACAAGCAGCAGTTAATTCGAGTTTGGTCGTTTGGCCTTAGGAACTTTTATCACAGTTATTGAATGACTCGACGTAAGTCGACTTTTAAACATATTTGCTCTCAAATATATGTTTTTATCGCCTGATGTTTTTTACTTCCACCAGAAACTAATAGAAAAACTGGGCGTCAGAGAAGTTACGTGATGCCACCACTTGGGCGGGATGTAAAGCATATCTCCTGAGTTCAAGTGAACTGCAAAGCCCCTACATTTGCTGAAATTAGGCCATCTTTCGTAATCCGGATTTAAAGGATCAACTTGCGCCGTGTTGTTTAGCATCCTTGTCTCGTATGGATACAAGTTCGGTGTATCATCTGGATGATACAGGATTACCCTTTTGTGCCCAACAACCTAAAAATAGTAGTATAAATACGTTGAATAATGTGTAAAGCATACGGAATATTTGATAGGCTATGAATATATGTGACTGAAACAAATCTTGTTGATTATCGTCCAATAATGTTGAAACGACAAAAGTTGAACATTTATAATAAACAACATAGAGTAAATTGCACCACTTTCTTTTAGAAATAGCACTTCTTGTATCTTCCTGGCATAATAAGAAATAGTTGTCATACTTGGCACAAGAAATTATTTTTGGGATCGAAGTGCAGTGGCGAAACAGTCCCACTAGGGCCAAACCAGGCATTTACATCTGGCTGTTCCTCGTCATCGCCACAGTCCGTAAATACGCAATAATCAGGAACTGCGAAATCCCTTTTCAATTGCGGAATCTGAAATTATTGTGGGGTTTATTGAACCGTTATTAAAAATGATGCAGAATTCAATAACGCAGCATGAATGATGAAAAATACCTGTTCGAAAAGTTGATGTTGAGCTAAATAACCGACGGTCTTTGGTCTCCGTTGAACGTATTTTTGCAGAAATTCTGAAATGGTCATAAGCTTCTGCGACCAATCTTCGTCGGTGTAACGTGGGCCAATTTCGACAGGCACCGTTCGACATCCAGCCACGGTGTGCAGGTAATTTGTATATTTCCATAAGCGCAAGGCTCTCCAATGACTAATACATTCTATAATGAATAGTGACACATATAGTGATATATAAATTAATTAATGCTAGGAAAAGATATTTGGAGTTAAGAGAGGCAAGGAGATCCCGGTTATGTTAACACATTCCGTGCGGGTGGAGTATTCCAATGACTACCCCAGTAACGAGGGAAAGGATCTTTTTTTTCTGTTTAGCTTTACTTTAAAACAGTCACAAATTCAATAGTTAGTGTTTAAATGATTATTTCATTTCAAAATATTAAGAAAAACCGATGTCGATACATGTATGGAGCTCGTTACCGGGAAAACACAATTCTAAAAGAACACAACCTAGGCTCCTAAAATCTCTCTATGTAAATTTGAGCAGTACATATTTATAATACACAATATAAACTATAGAACACACAATATACGATATACATAATGCAAAATACAATATAAAAAAAACAAAATATGCAATATATGTCAAACATGAAATGTGCAATTTAAAAAAAATATACATGTATATACATATGTATATTCAAAACATGGAATATAGGTACTATACATATACAATGTAAACCATGAAATATGCAATATAATGTATAAAATGTACAATATACGATATAAAACAAATACAAATAAGCAGGAAACATTCAGAACACAGCCCGATTTGTCCCCGAACGTCAAGTGGGCAGCTATCGAAAAAATATTTATTGCAAAACTAAAATGTACTTCTTTGTAATGTCTGCTCGTTTTTTTTAATTGTGTTTACCTGTATTCAATGTAGAAGGATCAGAACGAGGGTGAGGAAGAGTAATTTGAGAAATAGCATATTGTCAGCAGGTTTCATTTTGTTTAGTCTTGTAAAATAACGGTTATTATTGTGTTCTTCCCGGGAACGAGCATAACAGGAATAACATTGAGAAATTTAGAAACAAAGCAGTAATTAGTAAAAGTCGATTACAGCGACAATCAATCCAGGGGATGAGTTTGAAGCGGTAGGTGCACAGCGGATAATCACTCGATACATGTATCAACTACGCAAAAATCCCAGCTTTAATTATTGTGCTTCCATAAAACTTTAGTTACTTTCATTAAGCAGTGCATACAATACGTGTTTTGTATGCAAAGTGTTTCTCACAAACAGGTCACCTTTATATATTTTGGTAGATATTCGTGTTTTGGTAGATATCTAATTTAATTTTATCCAAATCTTTATGAAATTTAAAAGCTGGTGGTCACCCATCTTTCTCACAGTCCTCAACAAACCAGCTTAATTACTGACCACAACACAACAACGAAATCCACTTTCTCCAACCACCCACAACAGTCGCTTTCACTAATTTTGTACTTGTCTGCATGCATTAATTAATTAACTAACATATACAATTATTCGAATTATCTGTATATAGCGATACATTCGAAAAAAAGCTCATAAGATAAATTTATTTAGAAAGAAGTGTCATGAAGACTGGTCGCCAGTGAAAGAATAGTAGATTACCTTTTAACACTCCAGGCACTTTCGGTTGAAAACATTCTAGGTAAAATTTTTCCATCGAGGGTCGAATGTAGCTAACAACTTCACTGAATCTAGGTAATGTACAAGCAGGCACATTTGGGAAATCAAGGACCAAATCTTCTATGTCTAGGACATCCATTGATTTCACTGGAGGAACAATAATCAAACGCAAGGTAACGTAGTTCAAATTACAATATTTACGATTCTGTTAACTATTTCTATCGTATCACTTACGAATGTATCTATTCATTTCCGCAGCCAGGTCTTGTAATAAATGAGATGAATCGGGAAGTGGTGCTCCCAATAGAATACCTTTATCCATTTGTAATATAATACTCCTTACTAAATCCATGTTCTTAGTAGAGTCTCTATCATTGCAGTCGTATTTAAATTCCAACAGCACCACCTGCAAATGGAATCGTTAAAGTGCAAAATGAATTCGCATATTATCGAATAGCATAAGATAGATTAATAATACACAATCCTACCTTTAGGATGCTACACAATGAGTAACAATAACGATATTTCTTTTCAACAGAGCTCCAATGGCCAGTATTTAATATTTCCCATGTTTTAGTCAAACAAGCGTCGACTAATTCTAATGAATATTCTTTCCATTCGTTTGGTGGTTCCCTACACGGAAAAAGGAATATTAGGAATAAAATAATACGAACAAGGTGAGATATAACAAAATGTTTCATGTTAATACTTCTCCACGGATGTTTCGGGAAAGAACTAATAGCAAAAATGTGTACCAGACATCTTCACAAAGTTTGTTTCAGTCCAACAAAATATTCACACTTATTTCGTAGATTTGCGAAAGGAAAAAGGTATGATAAGATAAAAATATTCAAGAAAATTTGTGAGGAACGTGACTGGAAGCCTCATTTGCATACATGGCAGAATAAGTAAC
Organism: Holcopasites calliopsidis; assembly: GCA_023838395.1. Classification (NCBI taxonomy): domain Eukaryota; kingdom Metazoa; phylum Arthropoda; class Insecta; order Hymenoptera; family Apidae; genus Holcopasites; species Holcopasites calliopsidis. The sequence goes on from JALHAQ010000052.1 coordinate 648,753, forward strand.
ATTTAAGTAAATATTTGATTACAAAATGTTAGGAGGACAATTTCAGTCCATTGCAAAACTCTTAATTATTCCGTTGTACCATTAAAAATTTAATGAAATTACGAATAAGAATTAAAAATTAATTTAAATAAAAACGATGTTTCGTAAGATAAACATTATCTTGCAAGCTTAATTTATTCATTTAAAACTGGAACATCCGTTTTCATCTCGCTCAGAAATAAACTGTTTCTATTAATGTTTAAGATAATGGGTATATAAATGGTTCTACATGATTATTCAGAAAAATGTATGTATTATACCTTTAGTGACTTATTTCTATACATGAAGTACACATTTTTACAAAAATAGCGATCCCAAGTGTCATATAAACGAAGTAATCATAGCGATGCAAAGTAAAAAATTATACAATATCAAATACATTTCTACGAGTATATAAGAATGAATTTTATTTACACTGTGTCGTCAGAGGAGCTTTTCAGACGAGCAACTATTGGTGCCAAATGTACCCTCATTTCGATAGGTACGTGTATCTTCGTGCTATCTGCCAATAGGTCCCAAGGAACTAATGATACAATGCTTGTGTAGTCGTACATTTTCTAGAAATAATGTACGAAAAACAACTAGAATAAACAAGATAACGAATTAAACATTTCTCTATTTAATAATAAAATGTTGTATCATTTTTCTTATCAGGCTTGTGTAAATAAGGCCACTGTACTATTTGATAATCGGCTATGTAATACAAAATCTTTCCTGTCAATGACATTGTTTTGACTCTGCAGAAGCTTTCGACAAAGATTACAGTGGTTTGCGTGACGAAGAATAGTTTAAATAAGAATGCTATGATGCACAATGGAACACAAGTGCCGGGTCCGTTGCATAGAAGTAATTCGGGACGCTCTGACCAGAAAATGGGAATCGATTCTAGTATCGCGCGAAGAGTCGTGTACACGGACGTGTAATACGACTGATGAATCTCTCTGCTTCTACGAACTTTGATCGTTTTATAGTCTGTATTGCTCTTTTCTAAGCTTTTCACTTTCTCCAGACTCGTTATGTCTGTGTCAGCATATACGTATGTTCTCGGCGAATAATTATCAAAGTTTAAGTATTTGAGGATTCTTATCATTTCTGCGGTATGTCCGCCTGAGCCTAGTATTATCATCGATTTAACAGGGTCGCTTCGAACGACGTTTTTCTTGTGTACTTTGTGCGAATGATATATCATAAAATAGATTCGTGCAATGATTACGAGGCAAAGAAATATGCAAATATAAATGCAATACATCGCGTACATGTTTGAGATGCGACCTGTAACAATTGAAATCGAAATCATTATCGTCTTAATCCCACGTAAAGTTAAATTGAATGGGAGTATGAATTATTATATATAGATACGTAAATGTGTAACTACAGTAGTGGCCATTTAATAAAACGTCCACTTTTAAATTGCTTTTGCCAAAAATTCGATCCCACCCCCAAGCTACGAACGATAAAGTGGACACTACTACTGTAACCTATCCGAAACCCAACCGGTGTATGCAATGCGCTAATAACTTATATCAAATATTGGAATTAAACTAATATCATTTATAAATTAATACTACGATAAATATAAATGTAACATTTATATGGCCAAATATTACGCGTTCAAGAATTACAAACGCACTATGTTGAGTATTTTAGAATGAAGAGTTTTTATTTACCTTAGTAAGTCAAAAACAGGTAAAGGTAACTACAGGTGTTTACAATAATCGCCACAAATATTACAGACGCAAATTGTATCGTCTTTCCACCTTAAGCTAGGAACATTATTATATTGTTAAACACACCGAAAAACATTTCTCAAATGTTTTGCTTTTACTTGCACAACCAATTTATACCATTAACTAAAGTTTTACAGATTTGCATTCTTAATTCTACTTTGACGACTTGTGCATTCGTGCAAAAACGCAGATCGACGCAGCGTACATCTACAGGGTGTTCAATTAAAAACTTGACGTCTAATTGTCTTGGAAATATCGCGTTGTAGAATGTTTAACTTGACCTAACCTAATGTACTTTCGATGTAATGATATAAAAGAAGCTTCATTTATATCATTTAGTATCACCAGAGAGGAAATAAGAGTGCTCACGCCATAGGAATTGGTTGGTTCGGGCGAGGTGCTGCCCTCAGCATGTAAATTGCAGGGATCTGCCCTGTTTAGTTCGACGCTAGCATGTACAAAAACCCATTTCGTTCCATCATAGGAGGAATCTGCCTTGTTTGGTTCCACGCTAGCACAGACAAGAATCCATTCGAATCCGTCCGAGTAGAATCTGCCCTATGTGGTTCCACGCTAGTCATTTCACGATTCCACAGTTGTTACAGTCTTAATTGTCGACTTATTTTGAACTCATAACGATAATTAATATTCTCGCGAAACTAAATTAGTAGCGATTTGTATAATCTATCATTAAAAGCGTTAAAACGATAAATTTAGTACTATACTGTACGCAAAAGAAAACGTAAAAATATAAACAAACGCAAAACGTTCGTGACTTAGTGCGTACTTACATTCAGCGTTTTTTTTTTTTACATGGAGGAAACCTTTAAAAGGCACCCCCACTTGCTTTGGAGGAAGACTGCGGGGATAGTGTGGGATTCCTACCCACTAAAACCTGCACGGTGGCCCGGTTTTTGCGTAACAAAGGAGGAGGGATGAGGTTGTAATCTCTTGCAGTACTATCTACAATAGCGCGTCGTCACACAGTAGTCTACTAATTGATCCACGTAGCTGGCCAAAATTAAAAGCACCTGCGGCTTATGTATTCGGTTGTCACCGCGGTCCCATCTCGCCGCCCGAACTACTCGATCCACCCGGGCCACCTGCAGATACCGAGCTACTCGATCCACCCGGAGTGCTTGCAGGAGACAAGATGAGCCGCAGGAGCCGTATACCTCTTACGTGTCGCAAATGATACAGTTTTTACTGGTGCAATATATTTTTAAATTTTTGCCTTTTGCGTGACTTCTTTCTGGATTTCTCTTCTTCATTTCTCTTCCGTGCGTGGTCATGTATTTTCACTTTGTACAAATGTTTCAAAACTGCTACACAGTGATCGTAGCAGCTTTCTTTATTCGTTAAACCATGCCGGGTATTGGGAATTTGTTTCCTCTATTCCCTTGATATATAAATTTTGTAATAAATTTCGAGAACTCCACAAATTTTTCCAGTATCCTTTAAATATTTTTAGCTGCAACGTAATAATGTGAACAAATTCTTCTGTAGCTCTTGCTAACTTCGCAATGGATGGGGCATCTTCATCGTTATCTGAATATTCCCTATCTACGAAATATTCTTCTACAGCTTCAACATAATCCATAAGAGTTTTCATCATTTTATCACGGCATTCAGTGCAATCATATTTTTTCATTATATGGTGTACAGTGCAACCTGCAAAGTATGTAATTGATGTCCTTTCATAAAATGATGTATCTTTGTCCATCTCGGCACTAATATATTCGTAATCTCAATATTATTATTTAAATGTATTGGCCTCTTCGGCCTCTTCATCGTCAGTGGCTATCCCATTCAATTGTATCGATATGCAGCTTTCTTCTCTTATTAAGGAACGTGCGTCTGTATCTTCTTCCTGTGTGTTGGTCCTATTCCTAGGTTTAATTAATTTTGAGCACAGAATATGCTGTAAATTCAACCGCATCATGCGCGACGTTGGATAAAAATTAAATCCTCCTCGTTGTCGTAATTTTGAAAACAGCTGCTTCACCGAATCTTGGGTTGTCAAGCCAATTGCGTATTGAAAATCGTGCGTGGATTCTTCTTTAACAATTGAATCATACACATTCAAAAATGCGCGAAGCGTCATTGTTAGGCCTTTAAAACGAGGTACTCGCGTAACATGTTTTCTTTTAAATGCCCACTTTCTTCTAATTCATATAGTTTTAAACTCTGTAACGCGTCATCGACATAGCGAGTGGAAACTTCCAACACCGGAAGGCCGCTCGGTACGGAGCGTCCGGTCAGGTAGCACAAGCCACAAAACCCGGTTTCCCCATGGTCCGCGTTTTCCTATTAAGTACCCTGTAATACTACGAAAGGGAGAGTTTTTACAATTTCTGGTAAATCACTCGCTTTCATTCAAATGCGAGTCCTCCGATGAATTGGGTGGCCAGCACGCCAGCCTTACCCTTGTCTCTACTAAACATTCCCTCCGATCCCCTGACACCCTGCGGGTGACCGACTGGGACCAGTACAAAATACATGCTTCTAATTTTAAATTGGAAACTTCATTTGCCGACAACCACCAACTGGACGAGTCAATAAACACATTTAGTAATTTTCTGTCCGCTTGTTCAAAAAAATCTACCAAATTCGTCAGAAATCCTAACAAGCACAAAATTGAATATATCAACGACCCTGAGCTGCAATTTCTTATTAGGTCGCGTAGAGCGTTACGGCGCAGATCTCAGCGCACGTACGTGCCTTTTCTTAAAACCCAGCTGCTGGAATGCAGCAAGCTCATTCGGAGTCGAATCTATTTTCTTAGGAACTGGGCCTGGGATGAAAGAATCTCCGACTGTAGTAAAACAGACCCCACATTTTGGGGAATCTACAGAGCCTGGATAGCCAAAGACTCGTTTATCCCGCCCATCCAAACGGATGTAGGTACAATTGTGAGCGATGTTGACATTGCCAATGTCTTTTGTAAACAATTTGCAGAGGTCCATTCTACCTCCTGCAAAATCTCTTCGCGCCTCGAGCCGGAGGTGGAGTTCTTCACTAAATCATTAGACTCCTCTGTGAATTTGACTCGAGCAAAACGAAGAAATTGACATCTCACCTGGTACAATCAGTACCCTGTTCAGAGCCTTCAAAAACCGAAAAGCCCCAGGTTCCGATAGAATAGACTCTCTTATGATCAAACACGCACCTAAAAAAGTGCTAGCTCAGATTTATTATTTCTTTAAACACTGTATCTTAAACCAATACTTCCCAGTTCCTTGGAAGTCGGCAAAGGTGGTTGCCATTCCGAAGCCGAGAAAAGCCAGAAATGAGGCTAGTAGTTACCGCCCGATCAGTCTCCTTTCGGTGTTCGGTAAATTGTTTGAGAGGTGTCTTTTGAAATTCCTATTAAACTTCTTAAATGCAAACAACATTATCATTGATCAACAGTTCGGCTTTCGTGCTGGTCACTCTACTATACATCAACTCACACGAGTATCACAAGAAATTGCTCACAATATTAATACTAAAAGACATACTGCCATGGTTCTGCTTGACCTATCTAAAGCCTTTGACACCGTCTGGCATGAGGGGCTTCTTTACAAGTTATTTAAAATTGGTTTACCGGAACACTTCATTAAGCTAATCAAGTCATATCTGAACGAACGGACGATGACTGTCTGCGTTAATGGGGCTTCTTCTGACTCCCAACCTGTAGAAGCCGGAGTGCCACAAGACTCAATCCTAGGCCCCATACTATTTTTAATCTACATAAATGACATACCTCTTGATCTCAGACCGAAACTCGCGCTTTTCGCGGATGACACTGCAATCCTCACCTCCTCACGTAAAACCAAATTCCTGGCCACTAGAAGGCAGGGCTATTTGGATTCTATCCTTGAGTTCTTTAGGGATTGGAAACTTACTGTCAATGCCAACAAAACGCAGGCAATCATCTTTCCCTTTCGAGAAGGTACTATTTCTACTGTTGATCCACCTAAAATCAATATCAACGGTGAGGTGATTCCCTGGTCCAACCAGGTCAAGTATCTGGGAATAGTATTCGACCATAAATTCAGATAGGACGCGGCAATAAATGACCGAGTTAAAAAGACTCTGGCAGCTTTCGCTGTCCTTAGACGTTTTATCGACACACAGTCGAAATTAAAGAAAGAAATTAGGCTGGCACTATACAGGGTGTTCGGCTACCGCGTGTCAATATTTTAAAGAGTGATTGCTGAGACAGTTCTGAACAACTTTTTCCTTTACCAAAATGGTGGTGAAAGCTTCGTTTTTGAATGATTAACAAAAAACGGTGACCAATCAGAGCGCGTGTAGAGCGCGCGCTTAGCCGAGAAGGCGTTCGTGGATGCAGTTGAGCGTATCGTGAGCTTCTCTCGGCTGAGTGCGCGCTCTACACGCGCTGTGATTGGTCAGTGTTTTTCGTTAATCATTCAAAAACGAAGCTTTAACCACGATTTTGGTAAAGGAAAAAGTTGTTCAAAATTGCCCCAGCAATCGCACCTTAAAATATTGACATGCAGTAGCAGAACACCCTGTACAAGGTCTGCTTACTATCGATCCTAACGTACGGCATAACGATATGGGGCACAGCAAAAAAAAACATACATGCTGCCGGTACGGGCAACTCAAAATAAAATCCTTAAATGTATCCTCGGTAGACCAGTGTGGTATTCCACAGTGCGTCTTCTTAAAGAAGCAAACATGGAGTCGGTTGAGAGACTCTACGAAAATGCTGTGGAGAACTACCAAGTTGCTATACATATTAATCACCTCGTTCGTACTACTGGAACCTATAGAGTTCAAAATATACCGTACAGGATCAGGACTGCGATTCCCCTTTCTTACTAATTCTCATCTTCTGTCGTATCGTTTTTACCTTTTCTACTCTCGTTGGTTTTTCCTCAAGCATCGGTTGGGGGAAAATTATGTTATACTAAACAACAATTCAAAGTCATGTTCTTTCAGATTACTGAAGTCTTTTCGACGAGGTCTCAGCCTTACGACCCATTCCTGCTGTCGTTTCACATGAAACGAGCCGGGAGGCCGGTAAGTGCGAGCTCTGCACACCCTTGCTGGACAGCTTTTTCTCCCCCGCCCCTTCTGCCCCCCCCCATGGTTTGTTATGCATTGCTTTGCTTTCAGTGCATGGGATCTGAGGCTGCATGGCTGTTTTTTTGCACCATGCTATTATCAACAACTTTTTAATTCTGTTCTGTTTTTCTAGGTTTTTTGAAATTTTTCTCCTAGAACAACTTCTTGGCCTATGAGCCAAACCTACTAGAAGTCGGTAACACCATTCACACATAAATTCGAAGCCGGTAAGAGCGCTAACCGCGCCAGGAACGGCTCTATCAATTACTGGATCAAGAAAAAAAAAAGAAAAGAAGAGTTTTTACTCACAACTAGTGACCCGTACGCAAGTAGCGAGCACAGTGGACAACACTGACTCCTGTACCTTGCCCCGGCAGATCTAGCCTAGTGCAGTACCTCTACGCGTGACTTAACGGAAGTGTTAGCGTTGGACGAAGCACGGCTGACAAAGCTGACTTCTCCAGCCAGTTACGCTCTCCGTATGTAGTCTCCAGTCTAGTTTATCAAATCCGACCACTGGCTCTCGTGCTACTCCACGACCAGACGCTCTGGACCTCTACCCTAAGTACTTGTCGCTAATTCACCACCAAGCGACAAGAACGTTCTTTACAACTCCATTTTTTTGTCCATTTAATAGCTTCTTCTTCGAACTGTTCCTGAGACAGTAACAAGTACAGTAATCTATTGCCTTGTCTATTTTTTTAATAAATTCCACTGTGTTTTCCCACGATGCACTTCCCATCATTAACCCTCTCGGACCCTGCCCCGCGATTTGTATAGCCGCAGCAAACCGTCTTCCGAAAACTTGAAATGCTCGTTTCACATTCATAGATTGGAACGCATTCGGATATAAATGGACTTCCGTGATGCGCGGCAATAATCTTGACGAATTCATCGTTCTGTCATAATTCCACGTCTCGCACATATCGGAGAATGAAATTATGTATTGTCAGTGGAACCTTATTTCTTCAGCAAGGACAAAGAATGCATTGTAGGCAATTTTTCGGGTCGAAGAGCTGATGCAGGGTGAAAGATCCGAACAAAGGAGATGAGTTTATGGTGCAGACGTGGCACTTAGTCAATTGGAGGGCTTAAAGAAACAGCAACGAGTTTCAAAATTTGTCAAGAGTTCTCCAAGTTTCTATACTGATAGACGCGCCATGAACTCTCAGATGAGAAACCTCAAGTGACTGGAGAAAGCAAGGGACGATAGGATCTTCGCGGTCAGGGCCCCTTAGAAGCCAGATTTACATTTTTTTACCCTAATAAGCAAAATTACATTTTTACCGGAACACTACCGACACGACCGCCTGAGGTTAATTTCTTTTCTTTTACGTAAATTACATTTATTTTTTTCATAACTATATGAAAAATGATCAATATTTGTTCATAAATATTTAAACATATTTTTTAAATATTTAAGTCTGTGTTTTCGTCAAATCAGTTTATTATCTACAAGCCAAATAATATTTTTTTCAAATTTGTCTAGAGATGGGAATAGCGTGAAACCTGCATTTGATGTTTTAAGATCAATTATTGTTATATTTATTGATAGTAAATAAAATTATCTTTAGCTTTGTGCTCACAAGATCAAAATGAACGCAGTTAGAATATTACGGTTAAATCAATATTAACGCATGAGCTCGTTTCGTCGGATGTTCCAATAGTTTAAATACCTAAAAAGCCACTGAAAACAATTACCAATCAGAAATTTTACATAGTTTTATTTGGCGAAAATATTAATAATTGCTGAGTTCAAAATAAGTCGACAATTACGACCGCAACATCTGAGGAATCGTGAAATGGCTAGTGTGGAACCAAACAGGGCAGATTCCTACTCGGACGGATTCGAATGGATTGTTGTCTGTGCTAACGTGGAACCAAACAGGGCAGATTCCTCCTATGATGGAACGAAATGGGTTTTTGTACATGCTAGCGTGGAACCAAACAGAGCAGATCCCTGCAATTTACATGCTGAGGGCAGCACCTCGCCCGAGCCAACCAATTCCTATGGCGTGAGCACTCTTATTTCCTCTGTGGTTTTACTATGGCTACTTTGGAAACCTAACCTAATCTGCTTTAAAAGTAACAAAGACTGAAGTACATTTCTATTTAAATAATTTAAGATGAAGTTTGTTCAAAAAATGTTTTCTGCAAAAACCTTTCATTTTTTTTCATATAATAAGAATCTGTAATGAAGAACTATGGTTTCCACTTTGAAAAACCAAACTGACCTTCAACTGAACTTGAAAGTCGGTTTTAGGTTTGGTTAGAAAAAAAAACAAGGAGTGTCATACAGTGGCCCATCAAAATATTCAGACACTGTTCAAAACGGAATATGTAACTTTTTTCCAATTGGGCCAAACGACTTGACCTTTTTGCAAAAAGATAAGACTAGTTTACTAGATATCTTGTTTTCGTCGTCCTGAAAAGAATCCGAATTTTCGTAGTTATAAAATAAATAGTGAAAGTGATCTTGTTAAACTTTTTTATCTGAGCTTATAATGAAAATTTTAATGCCTTTTACAGGTCTAAGCAAGATATATTATAATATATACTAAAGTAATCTACTTTAAAAGTAACAAAAGCTTAAGTACGTTTCTATATACTTAAATAATTTAAGATGAAGTCTGTTTAAAAAAGTTCTTATTTTTTTCGTACAATAAGAATTTGTAAAGAAAACCTATGGTTTTCATTTTAAAAAACCAAGTTGACTTTCAAATGAACTTGAAAATCGGTTTTAGGTTTGGTTAGAAAAAAAAACGAGTGACATAAAGTGGCCCGTGAAAATATTCGGACACTCTCCAAAATAGAATAACTTGCTTGTAATTGGACCAAAGGAATTGACCTCTTTGCAAAGAAATAGAATCTTGTTTTCTTCGTTCTGAAAAGGTCGGAATTTTCGCAGCTATATAACAAATAGTGAAAGCCATCCTTTTAAACTTCTTTATCTGAGCTTATAATGAAGATTTAAATACCTTTTACAGATCTAAGCATGACGTATGCACCCTGAAAACATCCAAATCGGTTAACGTTTCTCGGAGCCATAAATTTTTAAAGATAGCAGAAGAAGATCGAAAATTGTAGAAATCGACCGAAATCATATAGCCCCAAGCAATATTAGCAATGTCAAGCAATGTCAACTAATTTGGCATTTTCTTAAATTTTTATTATAAGCACAGATAAAAAAGCTTAAAAAGATGACTTTCACTATTTATTTTATAACTACGAAAATTCGGATTTTTTCAGGAAGACGAAAACAAGATATCTAGTAAACTAGTCCTATCTTTTTGCAAAAGGTCAAGTCGTTTGGTCCAATTACAAAAAAGTTATTCTGTCTTGAAGGGTGTCCGAATATTTTCACGGGCCACTGTAGAAAGTTAGATTTCCCCCTCGAAATCGTGAAGCTTTTGTTTCAAACATCCTTTTTCCACAGCGTGTAGTTTTTGAGATAATTGGACGTGAAGTTCGTAATCGAACACCCTGTATATGTATACGGCAAGGTATTGTATGTATACTTGCCTGTATTTACGGCAAGGCATTCAGAAATCGGGAAATGTTAACAAAGAAAGGCTTACCAGCAGAAAATCAGAATATTTCAGGTGAAGAATTTACGTAGGCTTTGGGAGTTATACCAGAGACGAGCAAAAAGACAAGCAAAGAAAGAAGCAAACAATAAACACTATTTACATGTTTCTATTGAATTTCAAACTTCTGCCACTAAATCTGCGGGTCATTCTTTGTTTTACCCACAGAGTAGTATTCGCTGGTGCCATCTAGCAACAAAAAGCTGTAAAATATACGTTTTCAAATTTCATAAATATATGCAATCTTTGGTATTAAGTAAAGTTGATTGGCGAATAAAGTAAGTATTACGTAATTGTTTATAAATAAAATAATAATATTCTTAATGCAATAAATCATTATTATTATAAATATAAAGATTCTTGTCACATTTGGCTAATATAAAGCGATACACGTTTGCAAAGTCGCGAAATGTTGAGGTTAAAATATCTATTAACTAAAACTTGCTATTACCAATACTGGGTTATTACTACAGTTTAATATTAAAATTCTGCGATAATATATACAAGTTTAGAACACCAATTGTACTCATTTTATCGAATGTATCGAGTATTGCGCATTTTTTGCAGCACGCGATCGAACGCATAGCCAGTGAAAAATGTGACGCGTTATAACTGAAAGCTACAAAGAAATAACACTACAGTTGTTTAATCCAAAATAACGATATCGAAACTGCAACTGGCATAACAACTACTGTATTTTCCAAACATCTCCAAAGTTATTACACATAAATGTACGTATAACCAATATGTGTTGATGAAAACATTTTGTGTAGCTCGAATGATAACATCGACGAGTTTTCTATTTAGAAATAGTAAAAGTATGTGCACTTAATATACAAACAGTGTGGAAGAAGAAAACTTGAGTAAACGAGACAATTTACTAGAACGGATGGGAAGAACATTCCCAATAGTACGAAGGTAAAACATTTCGCTTTTAAATGTAATATTTATTTAAAAATCACTAAAAAGTTCGAAATGTAAGATTGAAAATATTTTCTTTCGATCGAAGTTTTAGTCTGACACTTTACATGCTTGTTTTTTTTAGCAGTTAGACACAAATATTTAACGATATTTATCAAAAGAAACATTGTCGGAAACAATATGAGAATTACATGGTCAATTGGAAAAAGCCAGTGTTGTCATTCTAACATTAAAGGTAATTTACAACTTTTTTTACAGAAAGTAAAAGACTCGGAGAAGACATATTTTAAAAATGGAGGGCAAACGTATCTACGATCTAAAATCAAACTGGGAAAAACAAAACAAACCTTGGGCCGATGCTGAGCAACATCAAATTTCTTTTAAGAAACCTCTTGAATGGAAAAAACAGATGATTCTTACTAATATTTACAAGAGAAACAGGAATTCTAATGATTCAAGTCCTTGTACGATTAAAAATCAAAGAGCAACGTCTACAATGTTAAAGGAAACAGGTCCTCCAAATTCAGCACAAAAACGTGGAAAGTCCAGTTTGAAAAAAAGAAAGCTTAAAGATAATACAAACTCTCTGTTAACCTTAGCTTTTCCACAGAGAAAAAGATTGAAATCTAAACTTGTCTTAAATAAAGCTTTAAACGACCACAAGAGAAGTGCATCCATTGTATTCCAGGGCAACTGTAACAATGCCGAGAAATTATATGAAAGTAAAACAGTCTCCGTTGCGAATAAAGTTGAACATAAGGCCATATTAAAACGCAATCCACAGAGGAGAAAACATCCTTACAGCAAATCTAAGATATATTCAAGCAACAGTGCTGTCTTCAGTAACAAAGTCTTGGGACACTGTGAAAAAGCTCAGACTCAAATAGATTTATTGCCGCAAGATATCGTTTTACGGAAGTTTGGTGAGCAACGTCCGCAGGCAGAGCCTTTAAGAGTAAAAAGGAATGCAAAAAAGTCGATGAAAGCACAAGCGAAAGTTAAGACAGCGCGAAACGCTACCTCGGAAATTAATATTCAAGATTTAGTTGAGAATAAAACCAATTGCAGCATGGGAAGTAAAAGGAAAAACAGGTATGGAATTAATAAATCTATAACGGCTACAGAATCAAAGATGAATGATCTCGAAGAAGATGAAAGGCAAGGAACGGTAAGGTCAGCATGCCACATTCGAATAAATAGAAGGAGACGAAAGGAAATATACCACATGGTGCACCAATATAAGCAGCGGACTGATGAAGTAGAAGAACATGTGTATCGTAAAGAAACGTTGCGGGAAGAGAGTACAAACAACTTTTTCGAAACTAATATAGTACAGGCGACTAAAAACGACATGGTGGTGAATAAAAACAGTACGGACACTAGACAACTGACGGTACTCTTGATTAAAATGGAGAATCTTCCTCTAGCGGAATTATCGCGATTAATACATAGCCCGAATTATGTAGAAAACAGGCCAAAGAGACAAGAGACTAAAGAGACGTGTTATCAAACGAAAAATATTGCAGAAATTGAGGCATCGACGTGCAGTCAATACACGGAACTGAAACAGAACGAGGAAATAAATGTATTGTACCATAAATCGGTATTTAAAAGGACCCATAAGATCTTCAGGGAAAATATAACAGAAGGAATTCATGTAGGTATAAAAGATGTGAAATTGAAAGCGAACAATGGTAACAGTTCCTCGAAAAATGAAGCCAATATTAGAAAAGCGTTAGTGAATGATAAATTAAAAAATACAGAATTACTAGAAAATATATTACGATTCTTCCTGAAACACAAAAAGAACGTGATGGACGAAGTACTATCGCGACGATCGGGAAATTTTAAGTTAAAGAAAGCGTACAACAATGGGGTAAGAAAGTGCGTTGCGCTGTGCATGAAATGTAAGGAAGTCCTAAAACTCTTGCAACAGTTTTCGGATAAGATAAATTTCATGCAAGACGAGAAATTGTGCATCGACTGTACTCTCTGTAATCGACGAATCAATTCCTTGTCCAGCTTTCAGCAGCACGTGATGGATATACATCTGCCTTGCGAAGGAAAGATGACTGGGATAAAATATGTGGTAGATATTGTGAAATTTAATGAGCAGTTAGGCTCGAATGGTAATCAAAAACTAGTTTTCGAATGCTGCTGTTGTCCGAAAATCTATCTGCGCGAAAGAGATTTTAAAAAACATATTGAAAACGTGCATTTTGGATTTAATTACACGAGAAATAATATAAAAACGTGTGGGGTGAGGCGAGGAATCGAGACGTCCGAGTTGTATAGACAAATGTTTAACGAAAAGGGTGCCTTGAACAACAATCTCATCTGCAATATTGAGAATAACATCCAACGGATATCGAAACGGGGAAAAGAAATCGATAATAATAATCATATAAATAAGTATTGTATTAATACGAAAGAGACGAATTATAAAAATAGTATATACTACGATTCGAATAATGAAAAGTTGTTACTACAAGTGGAAGTGAAAGGGAAACAGTTCCGTAACGTAAATCACTCGAATGTGCTGGAAACGACGGACGAGGGACCAAGGATTAAACAAAATATGGAAAATTTGAAGTGTAATGAAGGATACGTAACAGCTTCGACTAACGTTTCAAATATTTCAATCATTTCACAGACGGAGCGATCGAATACTGCGAACCCTGCACGCAAAGGAAGAAGAACGAAGAAAATCTTTCCTTACGTTTGTAGAATATGTTCCAGGCAATATATTAGGAGACATATGTTCTTATCCCACATATCTAAACATGCAACGAACTCTAATGTCAATGAACACAGCGAGGAGAACTCTGAGAAATTTTTAAGCGAGAGTAAAATGATTGAATTTGATGATGATAATTCTCAAGATGATATATTAAAGCCTTCTGTAAATTTGGAAATGGGAAATCAAAACAGTTTAATGTCACAAGTTAGCGATGAGTCTGAAACTGGAAATATGGAATATATAATAGACGAAAATGGTATTATAGTAAAGCCAAATGATGGATGTACTCATGCGTTACATAGATCAGAAAAGGGCGTGAAGAGACATAAATCGATTAAATTCAACACAAGCGTGGCGAAGAGACGTAAAATGGATACTGGGAAGACACAGGAGGACACAGAAAGACAAAGTGTGGAGATTGAAAGTATGTATCCCGTAAGTTTTATAACAAACACTAATCTTATGCTTAATGAAAGCGTAGAAGATATCAGAATACTGCAGTACATGTGCACTATATGCGATAAAATATTTGATTCTCTAACGACTTTGAGGGAACACATGTTTTTCTTGCACGTTTCTCTGTTTGAGGATCCGGTATTTTCGAATTTACCATTGATACCATATTTTACTGATCACCGTAAAGCTGGAAATCTTTCTATAGAAAACGGTAGGTCTGAAAAGGAGGATAATGATTTATCTGATATAAGAATATCAGGATTACTAGAAGAAAGGAACGAAGGGGCAGTACACCAAGGTTTAAATCGAAGAGATACAAATAACAGAAGTAGAAAGTGGCGCTGCAGCCCGTGCAAAGAAAACTTTGCACTGCTCAGGAACTATTTAAGACACAAGTATTATTGTCATCACGACGAATCCGTGGTCCATATCTGCGACAATTGCAACAAAGTTCTTACTTCGGTGGCGATGGTGAACATTCATGTGTGTACCAATGTTACATCGTGGCATTGTAAACGATGCAATCTAGATTTCCCAAATGCCTTGTCTTTAACGCGACATAACATGACTCGTCACTTGGAAAGCGTAGGTCCGCATAGGTGCAGCGTATGTAGAATCAATTTTCTTACTACGTACATGCTGAGGAAACACATGCTTACTCATTCGGTACACAATAGTTACAGCGATTTAAATAATTTCCAAGAACCGTCAGCACTTGTACGGAACTGCTTACCTTCTACTGTAAATAATATAAGCGACATTGTTCTATTCAATAGGAAAAAGACACAGTTGGTAAATAATGTTATCCTTCCGTTTACGACGGAAGATGAAGAATATTTTGAGAAATTAAGTGATACAAATGAAGACTACTTTGAAATGTACCTCACATCAGTCGAATTGTACAGTAACGACGATGTATTTAGTTGTAAGCTTTGTAACACAATAGTAGCTACAAAATTCGAGATGAAACTTCATTTAGAAAAAGCGCATGATATCGAAATGGAAATATGCCAAATATGTAACGATTTATACTTGATAGAAGAATTAACGGGACACTTGCTACATTTCCATATAGTGTCCGATATTTTCTACCCAATGGAAAACAGTATTAACGGTCAAATAGCACGTGGAAATATAATTTCTCAGGATGATATGCTGAAAGTCCTTGGGCTACAACGTTTAGTATCTTTGTACGAATATCAGAGATTCGATGATATTCCACAGGACAAATGTTTCAGTTGTACATGTTCGAAAAGATTTTCAAGTGCTCAGCATTATAAAGTTCACTATTTCGAATATCATGATATGATATGTTTGTTGTGTAATATCGAATTCAAGCACAACTTGCAAGCATTGGAACATAAGATTAAAATTCATACGTCCGTTGATTCGTATCTTTGGGTTGTAGAAAAATTGATGCTAGCTATTTCTCAATTTATTGAACATGGTAGCACCATTGAAGAAGTGATATTGAAATGTAGCGAAATAAGAGTATAATAAATATATTGATAAACAGTTTAATGTACTTGTTTAAGAATAAAGAGGAATATGTAATTGAGGAGGATTTAGAGGAAATTTATGAAGATATAACAGCAGGGAAATTTTACTTAAGTTACTGTTTCTCTTACAATAAGTTTTGTACGCAAAAGATATATTAATAAATATATTGCTATAATTATTATTTATTCTCCTCCACTACCCCAAGTAATTTTTTTTTTCCTCCATTACCCCAACCAATTTTTATTTTAACTAATGATCACAGTGAGAGTTTTGAGGCTTTCACGGCCCGGGTCGCTATGGTCGTTGCTTGAGGCTTCCAGATGTAAGCCGTGTCCAAAGGAAATATCATTCCCTCGTTTCGCCGACATTGCAGTTGGTTTCATCAGGGGTCTGAGGACGCACTGATACTGGTGTGCGTCGTGGTTCTTACCTATTAAATATTCCTACTGATGTTACGGTCCACTGGTTCCGACCAGATTAATTGATCGATCAATTAAAAAATGGGAGGAGGTTGCTCCAGATGGGGTTCACTTGATAGCCTGTTGATGTTGTTGGGATGTTTCATAATTTCTAAGGATCCCCTGTATTTGCGAGGGAAGTATCCTTTACAACTGGACAGGACTTTTGTTTTGTCAAACAGAATCTTGTGTCCTGTTTCCAGCTGGTGTTCGGCTACCGCTGATTGTGTGTACCTCAATCTTATGCACCTTTCATGTTCTTTAAGACGTGTGTTCCTCCCAGTTTCACCAATGTAACTTTTCTCGCAAGAGCAAGGTATCTCATAGACCCCTGGTGTTGAGAGGCGCGGGAGTGGATCTTTGGGGGACGTAAGGGTTTGTCCTATTTTTGTGTATGTAGTGAAGATGGTTTTGATATTGTTTTTCTTTAGGATTCTTCTTATGCGGTCTGTTGTACCTCCGATGTATGGGAGAAAGGCTATTCCGTTGTTAGGTTCCTCTGTGTTGGAGGTGTTCTGTTGCCTCTGCCTTGGTTCCATTATCTTCTTAATGGTGCGTTCAATTTTGGTGATCTGGAATCCATCGTGTGCCAAGGCATTTTTGATGTGGGCAAGTTCAGTGTCCAATTGGTCTTTCTCACATATGCCAATGGCCCGGTTGACCAAAGAGGAGATTACTGAATTCTTCTGGGCTGGGTGATGGTGGGATTGTGCGTGTAGGTATCGGTCGATGTGTGTGGGCTTCCTGTAGACCTGATGTCCAAGTGTGCCATCCTCCTTCCTGGTTACTAACACGTCCAGGCAGGCGATTTGCCGGTTGGATTCAGTTTCCACTGTGAATTGGATGCTGGGATGTAGGGAGTTGATGAAATTGAGGAAGGTAGGAAGGGTATTGCTGCCGTGGGTCCATACTATGAAAGTGTCATCTACGTACCTGAACCATTTGGTTGGTTTCAGGGGGGCCTCTTTGAGGATACGTTGCTCAAGATACTCCATGTAGATGTCCGCGATGACTGGGGAGATGGGTGAGCCCATCGCTGTCCCTGATGTTTGCTCATAGTATTCACCCTGGTAGAGGAAATAGGTGGAGGTAAGGCAGTGGTGTATAAGTGGGAGGAGGTTGTCGGATACCGACCCTTCAGAGCATTGATGCTATCCTTGATGGGAATGTTGGTAAACAGTGATTGGACATCGAAACTAACTAGGATGTCATCCGGGTTCAGGTTGAGGTTATTTATTTTTTTGATGAAAACAAACAAAAGTCCTGTCCAGTTGTAAAGGATACTTCCCTCGCAAATACAGGGAATCCTTAGAAATTATGAAACATCCCAACAACATCAACAGGGACATAGGCTACCAAGTGAACCCCATCTGGAGCACCCTCCTCCCATTTTTTAATTGATCGATCAGTTAATCTGATTGGTCGGAACCAGTGGACCGTAACATCAGTAGGAGTATTTAACAGGTGAGAACCACAACGCACACCAGTATCAGTGCGTCCTCAGACCCCTGATAAAGCCAACTGCAATGTCGGCGAAACGTCGGAATGATATTTCCTTTGGACACGGCTTACACCCGGAAGCCTCAAGCAACGAGCATAATGATCACAGTATTGTACAGTTTCAATCATTTAAAATTTTAATTTGGAATCATTAGATTTATAATAAAGTTATATGTGTACAAGTAATATATCGCATTCTACAATCTCATTTTAACAAATACTGTTTATATTATAAGATTTTAAGTTTTTAGAAGTATAAATACTTGTTGAGTAGGCCATTGTTTAATCATAATGGAACTTGTAAATATACAGGGTGTCCCATCTAACTTGACTATCCTACATATCTCGCTTAGTTTTTATGTTAGGCAAAAGTGCGAAAGGAAAGAACGTAATAATGGGCAAACAAATTTACTCAAGGTCATTTTTTCGAGATTTTAAAATTATCGATGTTTTTTTTAACGGGGCTACATATTTTTTATATGGCGATATAATAGCTAAGGTTAAGGCGAGTCCAATAACCTATGGTATTATGACCTTCACATGGCTGAGTACGAAAAATTTATAAAATTTGGATTATTGATGTTAATCGAGGTTAAATTGAGGTTAAATAACTGTGATTAAATGATTAATGAGTGAAAATTAGTCAACATTTAAAAACATTTTGTGCAAATATTTCCTTAAGAGAAAAACTTTTAACTCCACCATTTTTTAAGACAGAATTTATTTATTTTTTTATTAATTGTATCTTTAATAACTAATCATTTATTTCGTATGGTATTAAAAAAATTATGTTTTAAGGAACTAGCTTTATACTACTTTATGCACTAATTGTTTAATGTGATTATTAAAACAATAAAATCCATCAAGATGTCGGACGAATGCAAAGGAGCTATGAAAATTCCTGCCTCATACACAGCAGCGTATTTATTTTTATTAATTGCGCCGTTTGGAATTATCAGAGAGGAAATTTTCTCTCTGGTATTACTCACGGATCACTCTCGGTTGGCAACTCCCGCCAGGAATGTAATCTGCCCGCAGCGCCAAAGGTGGCTGGTGTCACAACTAAATGCTAAGGAGGGAAACCAGGGTTTTATTCGAGTTTATGTATGGTCCATTCGAAATTATGCGACTTTCAGTGGCTACTCTTTAGTATTTGACATACGCCCACACATATTTAGTTTCTTGTTGCAAAAGATTAAATATGTATGACCATATCTCGAATACTAGTCACCATTCACTGCAAGTCTTGACTAAAACATGGTATTTATAATGATTAAATACACAAATGTACAGTAACGTTCATTTATTTTCATAAATGCACAGAATAAAACGTAGTAGCAAACGTATAAGAAATATAAACATTTTGTGAATTTTTAAGTACGGTAAGTAGAAGCTTTCAAAAGCACGCTCACTTAAAAACAAGCCAAAGCTGTGGAGTTATCAGTTAAAATTCCTGACTTCAACTCCAAGTCAGACTCCCTTTTCGTCAACCTCTGATTTTGACTTCGATTCTCAATGTACTGGGAACGGACATGTAACAGAATCATCCTGCATGATTTGCATGCCCATAGATAACAAAATTTCGGAAATGTTAAATACATTTACTTTATATGTATGTATAAAGGCAAAAGTTCCCACTGTATTCATTTTGTCCGTGTAGGTTACGAAGAAAATCAGTGCTATATTACTTGAGAAAACATATCTGCTGTATGTGTTGTGAATAGTCCCTAATGTATTCATTCTCTCAATGTAGCTTCTGAAAAAAATCAGTATTTTATTGCTGCAAAAGACATACCGTATCTGCGAAATAATCAGTTATCATTCTCAGTGTTTCTCGATGTTGATCGATCAGAGACCTCTTAAGATGCATATCGGTACTAAACTGGAATCGAAGTTGTACCACCATAAAGCAACTGTGTTCTAGATTCACAAAACCATGAGCGATTCTGTTCCACAGCGCCAAAATTGGCCGGAGCCAGAACTTTATCTCTGACCACCCTTTTCTTAAAAGTTGCCCATCCATAGTGATCCGTGATACTATTTTCGCAGTCAATGTGATTTCGTATGGTACAGATATATTCCGTATTATAAAGAAAAGTATTATAAATAAAATAAACAAAGTAACAGTAGTTATTCAGTTTCATAAAACAATTCGCACTCCGACGATTAAATTTTAAATCACATAAGTCACTGGAATTTCACAATTGTTCTTCCTTGCATCGTGTTTAATCACAATATTTAATTTGTTACAATAGTAAACAGTTTATAGTGAACTAAAATTCACCAATTTAAATAACGTATTTGAAAATTTCATCAGGTAAGCAGTAATAATATATTTATTCGATTGTAATGAATTTTGTACGCGAGTGTGGAGGTATAATTGTTTTTTTAAATTTACAATAATATTTTAAAGTGACAGATAACTAATTAACTTTCGTTATGTGACACTATATCATTTTCAATATTGATTCATTATTTTCCGACTAATCGAGTCTTGATACGCGTACAATGTATATTTTTATGTAGAAACATAACCTAACCTAACTGATTAACATTGACACTGACATTTATGTCATTTTCAATACTGACGCATTATTATTTTTCAGGTAATTGAATTTTGGTACGAGTGCAATGCACATTTTTATGTAAAAACTATTTTGTTGTATCTCATTTTATTAGATTGACATTTTATAAACTTAACCTAACCTAAGTAATTAAGGTTCGTTATCTGACGTTTGTCATTTCCAATATCGACTCATTGTTATTTTTTGGCTAATTGAATTTTGTTACGAGCGCAATGTATATTTTTATGTGAAAACTATTTCGTTATATTTTATTTTATTAACACTTTGAGTGCTGTGTTTCAGTTGGACAAAACAAAGCTTTCTCGTTGCATATAATAATATTCCGTAACTTATCTTTCAATCGAAGTGAACGTATGTTAAGGAAGACAAGGGTGTTAAGGAACTTGTAAAACTCACAATTTTGCCTTATTTAATAATATAATTTCCAATGTAACATAAGACCCAACGAACCGTTTGATTTCCTTTCTGACACTCAATGCGTTATTAGTTATTCGTTGTAAAGAAATGAGTTAATCATATTGTAAACCTATTACGTTCCTTTACAGTTATGCCATTTTCGAAAGCTGTGCATATTCACAAGCAAGAGATTGCAAAGAATTTATTGGAGCAATCATCTATGTTTCCACGAAGTGTTTGTGCTCTAATATGTAGAAGGAAATAATGCTCTAAGTACGCCAAAAAAAAAAGGTTATGATTAAGGCGAACAGGTTTTTAAAAAATGGACGCAATGAAGAAAACAAAACAGTCTAACGAGGCTCCAAATAATGTCGGGCAGGCAGAGAATTCAGATTCTATAGAGGTTGTTCTTCATTTACGTATAAGTTTAAGTTTCCGAAACGATGATGCTTTGAAAACGGAAAAATTAATTTTGACGTATCTTTTATTCAGGTGGATAATTCACGGACGGTTCTGCTGAAGATAGCAACATTATATGCAGAGCGTCTTATGAATGATATTTGTCTCGTTGTTGATGGTGCAGAGTATCCAGCACATCGCCTCATACTTTGTGCATCTAGCGATGTGTTCCAAGTAAGTGCATATATGGATATGGTACACTGACATACAAAAGTAAATTTTCAAATCATTAAATTTGTAATGAAAAATTGGCGATATTTCAACTATTGTAACTTCGTGAAAAAGAATTATACAGCACTCTATCTCAGCTAATTTTAAAGCATGAAACCTGTACTGTACCAGCCCTTAGTTCATGCTATGAAAATGTTTTTAAACCGTGCGACGGATGGAAAAGTGAAGACACTGCTGCTCTTTGAAAATTTTGCAATTTCGAATGTTTCTACAGTTATTGCGAAGCTTTTTTCACGATTTAAATCATCATAATTTTGAAGCCAGAAGCCTCCTCTTTACAACGACCACCTCGCATTTGATGTACGATTTTTTTTGTCGCTATTTTATCGAAATTTGAAAAGTGGGCCGTCGATATTAGAATAATCCAAAGTACACCACGAGGGGGTTAAACGAGTATCTGGTTAGGTTACTAAAAAGGTTATACTAAAACAGAAAAAGTGTATTCACTTTCCTACCTGTTACATCATATGAAAGCATTAAAACAAAAGTGAATTCTGGGCCGGGAAAGGAGAGGCTTTACGCTTTAAAATGAACCCAGGTAAAGTGTTCTATGATTTTCTTTCACGAAGCTATAACAGTTTAAATATCGACAATTTTTCATCGAAAATTTCGTGATCTTTGCACGGCAGTGTATAATTAAAAAAAAAATCATCATCAATTAAAATACGAAAAAGCCATACATATCGTTCTTTATTTCAATACAGGTGATGTTAATGAGTCCTCAGTGGAGCGAGTCTCAAGAAACCCGAGTGACTCTGCAAGAGACGCCCCAATGCGTACCAATATTCAGTGAGTTTTTACGCTACTTTTACACGGGTCAGATAAGGATTAATTACGGAGTTGTTCTGCCGATATTATCATTAGCCGATAAGTACAACGTTAACGACTTGATATGCCTGTGCCTTGATTACATGCAAAACCACATCGCATTAGCTGCCATACATGGCACTTTGGTATCCTGGTTACAATATGCGTCGAACTGTGGTCACCACCACATCACTCAAGCCTGTCACAATTTTATTAAATGGAACCTGGAATTGGTGGCGAGAACCGCGGACTTCGGGAATTTCGATTTAGACATTCTTGTATCGTTGCTGCGGCAAAGTAGTTTAGTCATAAAAGACGAAATGACGTTATATAAATATTTAGAATGTTGGTTGGACTACCAGATGAATCGATTGAGAAATCAATTGTCTCACGACGAATTGGAAGCCACATTAGAGCAATTAGTGATAGCTGTGATGACGCCCGTTAGATTTCCAATGATGTCTCCGCGAGAATTAGCGGAATTACTTCTGTTCCCATTAACGAAGAAGTATAAAGAATTCTTTGTAGAACGTATGTCTATAGGGATGTCGTTCCACTCTGGCCAGCTAGATAGAGTTAAAGAAGTGTGTTCGAACGAGGAAGACGGTGCGTTACTTTTCGAACCAAGATTGTACACCGTCGACACTTGTAGCTCTTTACTGACGATAGAAAATTTTCATAGTTTACCCTCGTATCACACGAGGACCCTCGTGTTCTCGAGTCATTCGTGTTTAGCAGAGTATGCCGGTGACCGGGCGTGCGAATGGGTCGTAGATATATATCCAAAAGGAGTTTGGTTCAAGAAATTCGTTTTGATAGTATGGCAGGGTACGGTGGAAATGCCTGAACACGTTAAACGCTCGGTCAGATTATCGCTTACGTGCAAAGAACCACCAGTGAATAGCGACGCAGACATGAGGGTAAAAATAGGCGTATTGATATACGGACTGCAGGATGGTGTCGAGCACATTGCCAGAGTAACAGAAGTCATTCATAGGTTCAGCAAAAAGGATCGTGTTCTCAATTTAGATGATCTGTTGCCGTTCGAAGAACTGAACCCGCAGCAAGGCTCTGTACCAGAAACTACATCCCCCTTTCTTGTAGGTCCAAATAAGGATATGCTCAAGTTGCACATTGTTATATCGCCTGCTAATTGTGATAGGTAGATCCAAGTGTAACAAGTAAAATTTTATTTTGTATTAATCGTATTCGTACGAAGAGTCTGTGTTATACTGTCTTTGTGGATATTGTAGAACTTCTCTTTCTCCCAGAAATTGATACTTTAAGATAATGTTTTGTATTTAAAGTATCCTGTGTGGAAAGCATGTATAATAAAGTACGAAATGCTTTACATTTTACATTATTACATATTTCGATTGTATTAAAGTTTTCTAGAGCAGTGGTCGATTCGTCGATTAATGTTAATTTGCAAGGTGATTTTTAGTTATGGAGATAAATATTCTTTTTGTCGGAACTTTTGTTCTGATCGCACCATCCAATATTATAGCGCATTTGAAGAAACTGATTCATGAGAATTGTTCAATTGACTGACTACTGTAATTTTAACTTGCACGCATCATTTCAGTGCATAAATAAGACTACTGCGATATTGTAAAAGCATTGATGGTACTTTAGTCATTATTACTCTGTACATTTGACCATAATTATTAAGTTAACAAGTTTATTGTTCCGTGCTATGTTATAATGTGTATTCTACTTAACAAAAATATAAACTTAATTTGTTTAAATTGTTTAGCTTTGACTATTGCACTCAACATATGCTAATCTTATGGAGCGTTCAAACGTTCAATATTTCATGATTCTTAACATTCTCATAATATTGACAACACATATTGATCGTTTGTACATTCCACTAAGATAGGTACACTTTATTTTATTTTATCTTAAAAGTCTTAAAAAATATTATTCGATATAAAATTTCATGGCACAAAAGTAATAAATATTACATGTATAGAAACCATAGTAGTGTCGGGTAGAGTCGCCTTCCTTAATCGATAGCAGCGCCTTAGTGGTAAGGTCTCTTCCTATGGAGCCTAGGGATTGTTACTTGACTATTCGATTAAAATTAGTTTCAGTACTTAAGCAAGTAATAATATTTCTGAGTTGAAGCGTTTAAAAATAAAAATCATTTATTTTATCGTGAGAAAAAACGGATAGTGGACAGAAATATGAAATAACATCGCGACAGAAGCCGGGCCGAGGGAACTCGCGCTGCTATTGGCTGCCGCTGAGGGAAGGCGACTTTGCCAGGTTCAATGGAAAGCTTCGCATAAGCTCTCTGTGTTACACTTAACAGTCGTACTCTCTTGCACCTTCTAAGTGTGCTTGGCATCGGAGATTCTTGGTAATTAGTTGTCTCTGCTGTTCTCGTATTACGACACGAGAATGGCGCAAAATAGCAGATTATATAAACCTTATACTTATTTTTTCGCTGCCTTATAATGTAATTCGTAGAATAAAAACTAATTTAATTCTTCAGGGTCATTAATAAAGAATATAGCCGCACAGATATGATAAAAATGCTGCCAAACCAAATTTATTTTTATACATGTAATATGTCCTTTATGAGCCCCATGGAGAAAAACCTTTTTCGTCAAGTTTCAACCCGGTACCCCCGCCCCCATAGTACAGCAATTACAGGTTGAAATGTAATTTATAGCAAGCATATATTTGATTCTATGGAATTTTAAGTTGTTAGTGGACTGAAATATGAGGTTATATTGTGACAGGAGCCCGGACTGTGATTGAACGAGACATTACGCGCAGGGCCATTTGTTCCTAGTGTCGTACTCTCGTTACCAGACCACCGACTAAAAACATCCCCTCTTGTTGTATTAATGTTGATCTGAATATCTAAAATAGTTATGTACATATAAACGTTGGTACACGAAATATCAAACAATACACAGTATCCTGTTCGAAAAAATTTGTTGAGTCGCCAAAATCCCTCTTAGCAAACACTATTTTTACCTAAAACGAATCTATTCTCAAAATTTCAGCCATATTAGAGTACGAATGTTTTTGGAAGTTTAGTCAATATTATTATTAATAATTCTTTGTACTTAGAAGTAAGTTTCAATGTATCCAAGTTGTGAATCAATCCTGAATAAAAATAGCTACCATCTATTCATTTTTAATATAACAGACTGAAGTCGAAGGATTCAAAAGTTGAATAATTATTGCAATCCTCGTCTTTTAATTTCCGCTTGTAGCGCCCCTGCTGCTGCTTTGTGAACATTCTAATCGGTCCTTGCTACGCGGAAAAGATATCCTGCGCAGGAAGGATTCGTGTACAATATAGGGGACGCTAGTGACTTTGCTTTATGCCAAGTCCTCACGTAGCAGACGCCATTGGAGCCCAATGATTGGACGCTACATTGTCGTCGCAGCAACGCTTGCCTTTCCTGCGCATTGCTTGATCTAGAAACATATATTTGGTGATAAATTAAGTTTCTCCGACGTGTGTTAGTAAGTGGCGTGAAAGAGGAAAAGATTCATTTCCTCAGAGTAGAATTCATATCTGGTAGCACATCATATGTTACGTTGTTCGAAGACCTTTGATTTTCTGAGCGCTCACGCCATTTTTATTTATATGTGGTGGGGGGTAACAAAGTGTGCAACATTGCTGCTGTGGGATTTATAATTACCAAAAAATTGATCAAAAGAAACGCTCGTTTCTGTGATGTAGTTATAACGTAAATCGTGTTTGTTCGCAAGACAATACCCTATCATTGTGGAACATCGTACAAAGTTATTAATGCTATTGCAAGACCTTCCTGTTAGTGGTGATAACTGCAGGTTTTTCTACGATTGTAATTCGGATAAAATGGATTATCGTCAAAAGGTAAAAATAAATGCATTACAATAATTAATAAATTGGTGTCCTTTATTAACATTTCATTAGGTCGATACCTATTACCGTTTTATTAATTATTCACGTCGAATGCTATCACGAATTGTATGAAAATTTTGCTTCAGAGTTCTCAAAAAGTTGGGAACTCTGTGTATTAAGAAATTTGCAGTTATTGCACCCATGGCTGCCGAATTTTATTACGAGAATATTAATATTTTTCGCAAAGCATTATGGGCAAAATCGAAATGTAATACGTTCAAATTTTGTTCAATTATGCGTAGAAAATCTGAACATAATTTTCCTAAATGCTCAATGTTTACAGTAATGTAATATTAAGTTCTCTGGAGGGTTGAAAAATCAAGTCATTGAATCACATTTCCCATCGGTAATGCTTGAAAAATAAAAGACAATTAATGTTTGAGATCACCAATGCTTGAGAAGTGAAAGACGATTTGCATTTGCCTTCAGCACAGTTTGAAAAGTACAAGACAGTTCGAGTTTGCAATCGCCAATGCTTGAAAAGTAAAAGACAAATCGCGTTTGTAGTCGCCAATGCTCAACAAGTATAAGACGATTAACATTTGCCATTGCTAATACTTAAAAAGTAAGAAAAACATTGATTCATGTGTAAATACAATCCACACAGTTGAAAATATACACAAAGTTTTCTTCGTTTACTCTTATTGAAACCGTAAGCATAAAATGGAAATTCTATCAACAACTCTGATGTTTGACTGATATATTGTATGGGCAATCTAGGCCTGCATCGCCAATGCGTTTCTTTTAGTTTATCTTGTTCCTGTTAATGCAGCTTGCAGCTGCCAAATCGCAGTGCGTTACTTTCTATTTCGATTTTGAAGGAACATGTTCTGTTTGTTGAAATTTATTGGGCAGCAAAAGGTTTAAGGGTCACAGCAATGGTTTCGTTTCATGCCATTCTACTGCCAAAGATTAACGCACCAAAGTAAAACTTATTCCCGCTTTCAGATGGTTGTACCTTCCCAGCAAAGTACAAAAAACGACGAAGAAGATGACGAAGATCTGGAAGCTTTACGATTAGCAGCTCTTCAATCGTTAAGAACTAAAGACAGTGCGCACAATAGAAAGCCACCCCTACCACAGGCGCAGACGATAATTTCAGATGTAACGCATACATCTCACTCGTCTTACAAAGGCCAGCGACCTTTAAGAAGGGGATATTTTCATAATCGAATGCAACAAAGACAGAATGGCGTAAGTTCATAATTATCAGAATTGGAATTACTTTACGTTCTATTGAATATTTATTAAGACGCTACGCCACCATGCCAGCATTTTTATCGCTGTTATTTTATACGTTGTTTAATGTTGTAAAGTTTCATCACAATTGGTTGAACTGTGTCTGAGATATTCATGGTATCAGTCTAAAAAGGGGCACTTGGAGAAAAACGCGTTTAAAGATTTGCTTATGGAAATATGTCTTGCGCAAGCGTTTTAGTTATAATGAATATTATGACTAGAAAGTTTTAGAGTTCATCACGAAATTATTATAAATGCCTCCGTAACGGATTATTCTTTAAATAAATCTGTTTTTTATACTTTTTAAATAAATCTATCAGATATTGTTCCTTCATTATTTTACGAAGACAAAGAAGCCTAATTAAATATTACTGCGCGCACTAATCCACACTGCGCAGGACCTTGCATTAAGCGTTATAACTTTTATAGCATTACAATTTTTTTAAGTCGACTTATTGTACGTTACTCTTGATGGTCTAGAGTCTAAATTATCATGTTATGAAAAAAGCCAAATTCGATTTTTTAAACTTTCAAGGTAGTATAAGCCTGTAAGTTATTCTAATGAATTCATTACTATTCTCACTTCGGCCGTTTTTCTATTTATGCGGAATGAAGTAAACTGCATGAGAATATGTACACATGGAAGGAGATTGCTAAAATTATTTTTTATAAAATTAAGTTAGGCAAATTGCCTATGCAGGGATATCTGTCTATTTAATCATCTACCGAGCTATGCAGTGTGTTCTTTTTTCAATCCCAATAGTCAGTTAATAAATACGAGCTTCCTTGATATCGAATTCATATTTTGTTATTTACAGAATTTGTACTATCAGAGCCCACGCAATCCCAATCTGATAGCAATAGTTCCTGTGGACGAGCGCCCCATGCTGCAGCAATCGAATGTAGCTCCTTCAGTGGAAAAGATTGCAAGCACCGAATCTTATTCTACAGGTAAGCAAAGTCCCATGTTCTAATTACATGAAAAATTTTGTGTGTTAAATATCTCTATAATAAAATAAAACTATAATAAAATTTGTCTGTTGCTCCGTCAAATATTCTATAAAAGCAATATTTTTAGAAGTGTCCAAATTTCAACGTTACAAAGACCATGGGAGTGGTTCGGATGACGACGATCACAAAGAACAAAAAAGTGCAGTGACAAAGGTAGAAGATATCGAAAAAGACAGTATAGATGTTGAAGCATCTTCTACTGAAGGTGAACTTCAAATGGAAGCTACGGAAACTACGAACAAAGCTGAAGAAAGTCAGGATGTTGTTAACGATGACGACGACGACATCCTTCTAATGGCAGATCTTGAGGAAGAGGATAGTTTGGAACGTTTAATGGACGAAATGGAACGGGAGATGAACGTGGACAAGCCATCCGAAAGGAAAGAGAAGAGAGCAAGCAGGAAAGAATTGAAAGAACTAGTGAAAAAGGATGAGGCAGGCAGAAATACAAACCAAAAAAGTAGGGTGGAGGACAGTAATGTTCGAAAGGAAAGTTATAGTCCAGCTCCGGCAGTAGCGATTTTAAAAAGTGAAAGAAGGTCTATATCTCCGCGTTCGATTAGTCGGGTTTCGCAGAAACGTAGATCGTTATCGCCAAGGTCGCGATCGAGGAAAAAGTCACCTAGGAGATCGCCCAGAAGGTCGCCTATTAGGCAGCCGAAGAAGCCTCAACGGGAAGTGACGCGGTACAGATCGCCGCGGAAATCGCCGTTGCGATATTCACCGCGTTCGAGATCACTGAAGCTCTCGTCGCGATCGAGATCGCCGCGATTGTCCCCGCGGAGATCTCCAAACAAATCCCCGATCAGAAGATCGCCGGTCCGAAGGTTGTCACCGAGAGGAAGATCCCCGAAGCTCTCGCCGCATTCCAGATCGCCCAGACCAATACGTTCGCCCAAAATGTCTGTAACAAAATCCCCAAGATCGGCACGATCTCGTTCCCCGAAATTTTCACCGCACAGGCCGTCTCCCCAGTCCAGGTCACCTTTACGAGCGAGGTCACCTAAATTATCACCGAGGCGAACGTCACCTGGGCGTAGGTTATCGCCCAAACCGAAGTCCCCTGGCTTGTCTCCCCGACGAGGGTCGTCACGTTTGATGTCACCGAAGTTGTCACCACGAAGAATGTCGTCACGCTCAAGAACGCCAAGATTGTCGCCACGCAGATCGCCGTGGTCGTCGCCAAGGAATTCGCCTCGCGCTTCTCCTAGACGAAAGAGATCGCCAAGATGGTCGCCCAAGGAGTTACTCCGAAAGCATGGACGATCTGTTAGTCCAGATAGACCTACTAGCCCGTCGTATGCGAAAGAGTCATCGCCGGCGGTCAGAAGCAGAGTATCTCCAGAGACGAATCGCGCGAAAACGAAGCAAAAGGAGGAGAGCTTTGAGAGAACCGCTTCAATGGAAAAGGAAGCCGTTGATGCGATTAGCGACTCCGTGCTAGAAGCCAGGCGAAAGAAATTCGAATGCACGAGGCCTATTGACCCGATAAATGCGAACAAAAAGATTAAGTTAAGTAAAAAGGAAAACACGAGTAAGAAGGTGGATTCTCCGGAAGGGGATAACGCTACCTCGGGGACCTTAAGGAAGGTGAACAAAATTACGGACGAGTATGATGTTCCGGAAGAAGATTTGTGTTTGGATACTCATTACGAGTTCGAAGAGTTCGAAGAGGGCATGGAGAATGCTTCGCCTATTACCATCACGAGTTCTGTAAATTCATGCGTGGATCTAGAAGGGCAGAAGGTGGAGAGAGAGAGGTCTTCGAAGAAAAAGAAGAAACGCGACAAGGAATTATACCAAGTTGGGAAATTGAAAAGCGAGCTTCCTCTCTCTGAACGTATTGGAAAGGATAAGAAGTGTAAAAAGCGGAAGGATACTATGTCGGATGGGTCGAATGAGGATGTGGATGCCATTTTTGAGGATTTGGTAGTCGATAAGGAAAGTGATTTACGAACTGAATTGAGCAGGAGACGTGCCGAAAGATTAAATAGGGCAGTGCCAATACAGTCTGCGAGATTAGTGCAGTCTGCTTTCAAAGGGGTCGTTAATGAGTAAGTATTGATAATATAATATGTAAATTACACTCTTTACACGAATCAACCATTCATTTATACTTGGATATACAAAGAAATTATGCGACAAGCTGCTGGTATGGAAATTCACAGAATTCTTGACACTAAGAAAAACATATATTCTGAATAAAAATATTATGAGTAATTGCTATCATAATTATTGGTGCGATTGATGAAATGAGATTATTTATATATATATATATATCTCGGCTAAGGTAAAATATAATATATATATATTGATTATATTTTACCTTAGCACACAATAATTATGATGGCAATTAATACATAATATATATATGAGAATGTATATATATCATGTAACTAATCGCAAAATCACAGTTATAAACCTTCTTCATTTTAAATTGTAACTACCTTTTTATTTTCATTTCATCAATCATAATATTTTATATGTATATAACAATTGACACAATTTTTAATAACCAATAATTATTCTCTTTTCCAGAGTCGTGAAGAGTAATGCAAAAGCAAATCAAAGACACCTGGTTAAGGCGGATGAGAAAGGTAAGCAGAACCTTTTAAAATCTTTTTCAATTAAAATATTAATCCTTATGAACACTTTCGCAGTTGTGATACAAAATTACTTCTCTTTCCAATTTAAGGAATTAATTAAATACAAAAGAGAATTCGAAACCTTACACTGTTTTTTTCTGATTCGAAACTCTCGACTCCCAAATAAGAAGTATAAAATCAATGAAGTGTTTCAGATGTTACGAGTTTCTGAACAAGAAATTGTTTTAGATATTTTCATATGTTATTATGTTTTTGTTTGTATTTTGTTTAATTATTATCAACAGAGATTTATACAAAAATGTTGACTTCAGTTCTTAAAACAAGATATTCCTCGCACAAAACAGTATCATTAATTCCAGTCTCGAGAGTTTTGAAAGTTTTGAAACCTTGCAAAGTTTCGGATACGAGCTTCGAGAATTTAAATATTTGGTTTGAAACCACCCCTAGCAAATACATTGACGAACAGATGTACTGGCATGGGACGGAAAATAGCACTTTATGTATTCGTTATTATTCAGCTTAATTGCATAGCTACTTAAGAACGATAAATTAAGACATACTTAATCTGTAGACTCCGAAATGACTGTTTATGAAAAACTTGGTAAATATTGACAATAAGGAAACCAGCTCCGATCAGTTCGACCTTAAAATATGTTGTCAAACACATCGCTTTGTTCAGCTTTGGTTTCTGAGATATTCGCAAAACACTTTTGTTAAACTTAAATTACGATTACACTTCACTTAGCGTAAGCGGTCGCCTATGTTAAAGAAATCAACATTTTGAACAACTTTTTCCTGTACAAATAACCGTCGGTCGGCCTTAGTTTTCAAGATATTTGTAAAAAGCTATTCTTATCGCTATATTGGATTCTACCTATAATTGTGCATCTGTGGTAGCTCGTGCGTTTGCATTGCTTGCTGCTAATCCAATGTGTACGCTGCGAAGGATCCCAAGATACTTGTAGAGAAGTCAATCGCAGTAGAGGATAAAAGTATTCTAGTTTCTAATGTTTTTTCTAAAAATGTCAAACTAAGATTTTTTGGAGTATACGACGTAGGTGGCCAGCTTACGCCGGCAACAAATAAAGCTACTACCAAACCTTGCAATTACAGTTAGGTTTAAAGGTAGTTCTTTTATAAATCCTTATAAATCCTTGATTTGACATTTTTAGAGAACAATATAAAAGAGGAGAGTACTTTTATCGTCTCCCCGGTTGATTTGCCGCTTTCTTGATAAAATGAGGCTGTGAAAAACGAAACTATACTGAAATAGTAAAAATTGAGGTAAGCCGTTAAATCGCATAACTATCAAAGTTTTTTTGCAAATATTGCGAAAACTAAAGCCGAGCGACAGTAACATGTATAGGAGAAAGTTTTTCAAAATGATGTCCTTGACAACATATTTCAAGGTCAAAGTGATTGACGCTGGGTCCCCTATTGTCAATCTTTACCAAAAACTTAGATTGGAAATCATATGCTTGACAGATTTACACCGGATGTTACGTAAAATTCTAGCCTATGCGATGTCTATCGTGTTGGGTGCCATTTTAATTGCAAAAATTTCAAGAATTCATTAAAATTATTTTCATAAAGAGTAAACAAAAATCAAAAGAATTGTATTCCTTGTGTGTAGAAAATTCTCCTTGTAACCTCTTGAAGGCGACCTTTTCAAGAGGGTGTCCGTGCCCCGTCCACGGCCAAATATCGGAGGCTAGAAACTGTGGCCATGCCCCGCTCACCGTATAGTATATGTATTTGACCCATAGTAAGCAACTGGCCGGTTCCGAGCGAGTTGCTTCTTATGGAACGTTACTGTACTTCGCGAACAAATATAAAATTAAAAAAATAAAGAAAAATAAAGAAAAATACCGATTGATATGCTTGCTTGTACTTAAAAGTTTTCATTAGATGTTGTTTCGTATGAGAATTTCCCCAATTAAATATAGTAGGACTATCGCTTTAAACGAAGGACTCTGTATTTCTCAAAGTATTTGGACTTGTTGATTTTAAGCGATTAATATCGAAAAAAGCGGATAAGTACAATTGTGCCTACTTCCGCGCTTTTTTTCTTCGAAGAACCGCTTCCTCCGTCTTGATATTTTTTAAGTATTTGACATTGTTTCTTCATTTCTTGTATTTGTGTGTTCCAGGTAATCAAAAAGAAGTCAGGCGGGTCACTGTTCTTCACAGATCAATATCTGACATACATGATTCTGAAGGTTTGTATGTTTCTACATTATCATTATTTTTGTTTATGCTTTTCATATACATATTGCAGTTTTTACGTGCTTCTATTTTAGAAATCAATTACTTGAAAGGTAATTATAGAGTCTTAAACTTAAAACGCAAAACATAAACTTAATGTAGCTATTTCCGGTCGTAATAGCTGAGTTTTGTCCTTATTTGGCAAGCAGTTCCAGGGCCTTGACCTGAAAGAGTTAACCTTTAGGCCTGTCGAAAGTAAGAATAAATACAGAGCAAGAATAAAATACAACTTGGAATTCATTGTTAATCATTAGGAATTTCACTTGAATTCATTCATATTTCAAATTATCGAATTATTTCTTTACAGATGAAGGTGCTCTAGATTCCAAGGTGCCTGTGCGTTTTCGATTGGGTCTCAATAAGCAAGTGCAAGATACAAGGGAGCCGAAAGCTTCGCGAAAGGCATCTAAAAGGCAGGGTCGCAAGGTAAAGCATAAAGTCAAATTGGCTGTAACAAGTAATGAACACATTTCATAGTATGACAGCTCTATCCTACTAAATGTACATAATTTGCATACTCAAATTCATTTAGAAGCATAACATTTACATTTAATCACGATATTCTGTACGTTTCTGTGGGCTCCAACATGCCCAATATTCCTGATTTTCGTTAAATTAACTACATTTAATGATTTAAGTATTACGAACAATTGTTAATGTGCTTAACAGTTAGATATATAAAGCTTAGTAAATTAAATAAATTTATTTTATATTTGCAACAAAAAAAAATGTATGTCGAGATGTCTACACGACATTACGAATGGAAAAATATAACAGGAGTAGAATTTAGTATATAATTATGGTAAAAATGATACAAACAGACCTAAAAGTGTTTTTATTTAGATTTTATTTATTCGCGAAGAAACGAATCGTAAAATAATATTAGGGACTCATTATTCTTTTAATGAAATTTTATTTATGTTATGTGTTGCAAACGATATTTAAGCATAACAAATTGTACGATATTGATTTATCTTTTTAAGTCACAATTTTTGTACGCATGGAAATATAAAAACGCAAGTCTACTTGATATTGCAAAACAATCGTGATAATCGTGATGCTAAATGCACATTAAGTGGCTGCTACTAAATAATAATAAATTTATTATCAAAAATATTTGTTATGTAAATCTTACTCTCTTGAGACTGTTATTACGAACAATTTCAATTGAAGTTAGCAACTGAAATTACATTTAATGACTCGTGTTTAAATTTATCGATGAAGCATTAATTATGTTTTCCAATGTAGATCTCAAAATCTGTCGCTTTCGTAGATAAATATACATATATTAAATAGAATATGCTTAACAAAAACATTTAACATGTTTGTTTTGGTTCGTATTTCTTTTTCGTGTGCACTTCTCATTGCGAAAAAGGGAACAACCGTATCATTTAGTTTTCTAAAGCAACTTGTACAAAACTCTTTAAAATTAAACAATTTCGTAATCATTTTTAAGTGAAGCACTATAGCAATTTCGAATAAAAATCCATTTTAAATTTATAGAAATAGTGTTCCTGTGAATATAGTGCTATTTAAACTATCTAAGTGTGATTGAAAATATGCATCCAAGATAAATTTCTCTTAATGCCACTGGTCCATGAAAGTTCGAAAGACTATGATGTGTAATGTACATATTAATAACAGTTATTACATTAACTACGAGTATAACTGTTTCAGCATATCTATATAAATTTTCAAACGGTATATTTTTTATTACGAGCATCCAGTCAGAATCACTCTTCTTTCTGCTGCTGATATTCCAATCACATAATAATCCAGCTAAAATTTATTAGCATTTTAAATATGGTATCCGCGGCGGGTAGAGACCTTAAAATAGACATTGTACAAAAGACTTATAAAATAGGATAAATAATTTTTAAATAACGAACAATTTTTTAAACCGTATTTGGCAAGTATATGCTGACTCGCGTAATACAATTTATTTTGTACATTTATTTTCCTTCATGATTTTATTTGAAATGATTTCTCTCTATATTTTTTATAATGAAATAAAAAAATAAATAATTAGATATAGAGTTACGTAATGTTTGACAATGCGCATGATCGCTCGAGTCATAAGGCGGTGATTTTCTCATCGAGTTAAGCTAAGCTACGCTATGCTTTGTTAAGCTTGAAAATATTTAAGCTAGGCTTAGTTCAGTTCTTAGTGGAAACAAAAATAGATGTATCAAAGAAAATATTTTCAAGCTCAAAACATAGCATAGCGTGTCTTGGCTTAGCTTTCCGGTGAATCCTCTGCCATATACAGGGTGTTTCGATACCTAGGCGATACCGAGGCGATTCTGAACAACTATTTACTTTGCGGAAATGGTGGATAAAGCTCCGTTTTTGAATTATTAATGAAAAACACGGACCAATCATGTCGCGAGAGTGTTCAAAGCCGCGGTCGAGCGTATTACGACCTTCCCTCAGCTGAGCGCGCATTCTGATTGGCCAGTGTTTTTCGTTAATAATTCACCGCTCCGTAAAACATTTGCATGAGGTAGCGAAACACCCTGTATGCACACACACTACGTAGCATAATATTTGCTTTTTAAGGTAATTAGAGAATCTTTATAAAATATTAAAAAAATATAACTAAACTTGGAAGGAAAAAGATGTTCATTGCTCATGCTGTAGATTTAATTAAATATAATTTGAAAGGAGACGATAAACCGATGTGTTTCTTTTTTTGTTTAGGAATAGAGTAAACGTGTGTTCTCCTGATTGCATATTTATACGAAGAGTGTGTAGCTGTTCATCTTACCTCCTATTTTATTATCCGCATAAGATCGTAACAATGAGTTTAATTGTATCAAAGATTATGCTCGAGCGGAGGCAATATTTCGTTCGGAGTGTGACCTAACGTAAAAGAAACAGAAAGGATAACTTTTAGAGGACAATATCGATATCTCAGAATACCTTATGTACGATTGTATCTAATTATTTATTGTTAAGCGTTACGATAAATAGTTGATT
Organism: Holcopasites calliopsidis; assembly: GCA_023838395.1. Classification (NCBI taxonomy): domain Eukaryota; kingdom Metazoa; phylum Arthropoda; class Insecta; order Hymenoptera; family Apidae; genus Holcopasites; species Holcopasites calliopsidis. The sequence continues at coordinate 685,248 of JALHAQ010000052.1, forward strand.
ACATGTGATTATATTAAATCGTTTGTTGTGTTGAAGTACTTGTAAATAATCTACATCAGTCACTCATTTAATAAATAAGTATCATCAATAATCCCAAAGTCACCTCTTGTAAACCTTAGTGCATATTAATATTTAAAACAAGAAAAAGGTCGACGTATCGACCGTTTGTAAATATAACCATTGTTAATAGGCGCGTGCAGGACGACGGACAAGTTGTTGTATATCGTGTAAATTGAGTTTATTATTAAGGCATTTAAAGTGACCTATGGCGACAGAAGAGTGATTTTATTGAAATATATATTTTTTACACTATTATAGTTCGAAAGCAACAAACACGAATTTCTCAAGGTGATCAATAAACACAGTAAAGTTTGAAAATTGCGTTTCTATAGTTGAATTACAATTATTATATTTGAACAAATGTATTAAACTATGCATGCCGATGCTTAGGTGTTGCATAGACTTTCAGAATTGTACTTATTCGATAAATCGTAGGAATATTTTATTCCGTTTTATACTTGGACTCTCTATTCTTGTAATTTAACCGATATTAATTAAGATTTTGTTTAATAATTGGTTACTATTATACTTGTAATGTTCTTTCACGAATGGTATGTAAAATATGTAGTAAAAGTAAATTCTCACTATTGTGTTACCAGTATGCAGAGAATACTTACGGACGTAAGTTTAGATTACTTCAAATATTATGATTTGATATACGAGCTAGCATGCTTCATAGTATCTATGAAGGTGTAAATACTATTTTTAATTGAATAAAGTAAAACAAATGCTGACCATATTTATATGAACTTTCTTTGACTGAGACTTTGATATTAGCGATATTGCGGAACCTTAGCGCAAATTAAAAATATACAACTTGGAAGGAAAAAAAGCAATAATTGAAGTCGTTACACGCGTGTCACAATTTCTACTTCTTTTGGCGTATTGTAATAACTTGAAGTGTGCGAAGGGGAGACAGCATATAATGACTTGTGCCAGTCGAACTATGTTTCTTATAGTCTTTCACATATACAGGGTGTTTCGCTACCTCGTATAAATGTTTTAAGGAGCGGTTGCTGAGGCAATTTTGAACAACATTTTCTTTTGCCAAAATGTTGGTTAAGGCTTCGTTTCTGAATTATTAACGAAAATCAGAGTGTGCTGAGCTGAGGGAAGGTTGTAGTACGCTCGACCGCGGCCTTGAACGGTCTCGCGGCTAAGCGCGCGCCCTGATTCGTCCGTCAGCATTTTTTGTTAATAATTTAAAAATGAAGCTTTATCCACCATTTCGGCAAAGGCAATAGTTGTTCAGAATCTCCTCAACAATCACCTCGTAAAATATTTGCATGAGGTTGCGAAACACCCTGTATACCTGACGCATAATGTACCATAAGCGTCAACTCCGAGGGTTGAATAGTTAGACGCATTGTTGATATAAATATAGGACAACTCAAAAGACTTGAAATTGTTGAATTTATCTATCGTACAAAATGTGATACACAACAAGACTTTTGCAGTCTTATTAATGATAGGCGAATTACTTATTTCAGAATAACACATAGAGTCATTTCAATTTTTCTGCAGGTAAATCATAAAATATAGCACCAATTTTTTGTTTAATAGAAAATGTAATTTACTTTATATATATTTCCTATATCTTTTTTTCAAATATGTATGGGTGATTTATAATATACATATATTGTTACTACGATCGAAGTATTTTTTTAATAAGGGTTGTTCAAAAATCTTTCACGATTTTCACTTCTCAGTGTTATTCTATGATAAGATAATAAAAGAATTAGATTAATCGTGGCTGTTATGATGTTTGGTTTATTTACCTGATTTTTGTCACGGTAGTAAATGCAGATGGATCTCCGAAATACATTTTGTCGAAATAATATACAAGATTGACCGATAAAATTCGCCAAATAATTTGGCTTCGTTTTACTAACGTTCCACTATGATGCTATTAGTGTATACATCCTATCAAGTATATGAATTATAAATTTCATTTTTTTTATCCATCTGTGATTTACTATGTACGTTATTATTATTGCGTATGACTGCGCCATTTGTATAATTATGTATTTGTACTGACTTTTTTTACACATAGGTTTTAGACGTTCAGACATAACATAAAACGAACATCAAGTATTGATATAAAACAAGTACAGTGATACTTAAATTAGTTTTAAAAAAATTACAATTCTCATTCCAGAAAAATATAAAATAAAACAATTTCCACCTATCTCTTTGATGTTATTTTTTCAACCCCCGAAACTTGTGTCAAGTTTGAGCAGGTGTTGTGATTCAGTTCGCTATATTAGGGATCCTCAGAATTTTTTAAATTATGAGATTTCATGTCCAAGTATTTGGCAGGTCATCTAATTTTTTTATCATGCTGTGATGTCCTTTTAGACCATAAGTCTAGCGAAGAATAGCGGTGTGCGAAAGCTCTATTTTATTCGGGTATCAAATTTCGAATTAAAAAATTATCAGACGATTGTGCCTAGCTGGACGTTGAAATTTTCTAAAATCGAGCTGGAAATCGACGAACTACTTGAAAAAAAATGCGAGCTACTTGAAAAATTCAGCTGTTCACTCGATTTGTCTGAAATTTTGCAAATAGTTTCGTTTTACTTCGAAACGATATTTGCGATAAACATTTTTGGCGAGTCGAAAGTTAAGACACAAAATTTTGCGAAAAATGATTTACCATTTTAATGTCACTCCCTATAATTCTGAAAACTTCCATGTTCTGATTTGGCTTATTATAATAACGGAACAATTTTTGTTTCCCGCTGAAAGGCAATCGCAGGTGTAAAAACACCCTCTCCAAGGAAATGTTGCTTTCCGTTACTGTTAACACTCAAGAAACTATATAAGATACAGAAAAAAAGGTAAATTAAATGTTGCGGTATTTTTGATGTGTGTATTATAGCATTTTCAAAAAATGGTTAGTAGGCAGTGGGGCTTAATATTGGAAACATTTTTTTTGTTCTTTGCCCCCACTAACCATTTTTTGTAAATTCCTTACATCCACAATATACGCCACAAAAGACATTAAAACTTTTAATTTAGCCTTTTTCCTATATCTTATACAGAGTGTCCCGCTAATCGGGTGCTAAAATAAGACGAAAGAAAAGAATAAATTCTTCTTGAGGTTTGAGGTTTCGTTTTCGAGAAGATTGAGTGAAAGTTCAACTGTAAGTTGTGATAAAAGCGGTACAATCGGATATTTTGGAAAAAAGCAGAAGGAGAGTTGTGAATGAAGAATCACATTTTTTTCATACGACGCTTTGTTCTCAAGAAAACTCAGTTTGAAGGAAGCCGGTATTAGCAGATAATGGCTACTTAGGTGCTCGTGCACTTAACGCACTCCAAATTCAATTTCCTTGAAAACGAAGGCGTAGTACAACAAAATTTTATTCTTCGTCTTCAACTTATTTTGGCATGAAGAATCACTCTCCTTTTGCGTTTTCCAAAGTTTTCAGTTGTGCCGGTTTTATCACAAATTACTTTTTGAACAACTGAGCTTACAAACTCAATTTTCTTGAAAATGAAACTTCAAACGAAAAAAAATTATTCTTTCTTTCGACATATTTTAGGTCCTAGGATCGCTCTTTAAAATAGTCGCTACCGGTAGCAAGATAGCCTGTATAAGATATAGGAAAAGAAGCTAAATTAAAAGTGTAGTGTCTTTTATGCTCTGTATTATGGATGTGAAAAATAAAAAAAAAATTTCTTTTCAATACTATCCCCCACTTTTACCTCCACTAATGCTATTTTTTTTTTGAAAATTGTATACATATTATATACAAATAGACCATAAAATATTCTGCAACTTTTAATTTACCTTTTTTCCGTATCTTATATAGTTTCTTAAGTGTTAACAGTAATGAAAAACAAGATTTCCTTGGCGAGGGTATTTTTACCCCTGGGATTGTGTTTCAATAGGAAACAAAGTTATATCAATTATCAGCATCTGTTTCGGCTTTCTTCGCTTTCGCTGATAGGTGATGGAGAGCAAAGATTGCCGATGCTTGTTTGAAGTTTTACGTCCAGCGGAGCGCTTTGAAGTTCGAAAATATATATGCTTTTCGAAACAGAGTTTAATGTGAACTTGTTTGTTACACGTGGACTGGCTGATGAGTCGTACAAATGTGTTCGCTTTGGTGGTTTGTGTGAATGTCTCTGTTGGAGTGTTTGTGTCTAAGAGCTAAAGTTTGTGGGTGTGGTTATGAATGTTCTAGTTGTCTATTGACTTTTCGCATTTTTAATTTTAGCCAATAGTAATGTGGGGGTTTTCTGGGGTTTGACGCTATGTGGGGGATGCTAGGTCGGTGTCATGGAGGGGGTGGAGGCGACCGAACCGCTCGGCGTTTTGTTACTCCTCAATTGCGGTTATTAACCATTTTTAAGTCGAAACTACGGCGCGATGAGTTTACGGTGGGCTTCCTTTGTGTGTGTGTGAGAATGGAAATATGGTTATTGTCGGTACTGTTTGCTGTAGCGGTTCTACTCGGAACCGGGTTTTTTCCGCAACAGCATCAGATGAATTACATTTATGTAGAGTTTCAAGTTTTTTTTTCATTTCTCGAGGTATCGGACTTGCCTTGTCAATAAAAGTACATAGCCCTCTCTATACAGGGTGTTGGCTACACGCGGGCAAAAATGAAAGGGGCAATTCTATGGGATAAAATGAGACGAAAAAATACAATAAGATATTTTGGATATTCTTCCGAATGGGACCTGTTGCCGATCGACATGAAATTTGGAGGGATGGTAGGAGGCAGGAGGAGAAACCCAGATCCAAAATTTTAGGCGCGGGTATTTAATAGTTTCTGAGCTATTAATTAAAAACTTTCGTACAATACATTGAATTCTTCATATACAGACACAACTAACACAACCGTTTTCACTGGAGTAGCCGTCGTTTTCGAGTGTTAAGTGGCCGATGGTATCCCGATCCTCGCTGCAGTGGCCGTTGTCCTCAAGTGTTCAGTAGCTGTTGACGCAATAAGGATACCGCCCTCAGAATCTATAGGGTGACACACGAAAAATTGGTTACTGTAACTTCTGACGCGCGAGGGATGTTGTCTACCTGCAATACGACTTCAGGTATACTGTCCTCAGTATTAATAGTTCGCGGCAAACAATTTCGATGAGGCAACCGCTGTCCAGGCGTTGCCGACCGCTGTCCAAGCGTTGCCGACCGCTTGCCGGTAAAATGATATGCCCAAACCTAACCAATATCCTCTTTTTCGTGTAAATAGTACGCCCATAGCTCGAATCGCATTCCGTATAGTGGATAATTTAAATTCTACGGTCAACCCGAATTGTTTATCCGGGGATTGGAAGCTGACGTGGTGCTATTATACAAAATTGCAATAAGTATGGTGTACTGCAATTCAATATTTTCCATTTGAAATTGAAATGGAACATATTTCGGAAAAAGGTACACGTATTGCAAATAAGAAACATTCCTTGGGCGGCTAAAGTTACAGTAATCGGTTTTGCGTGGGACACCCTATAGATTCTGAGGGCGGTATACTTATTTTGTCATCAGCTACTGAACACTTGACGACGACAACTGCACAGCGAGGACGGTTGTGTTAGTTGTGTCTGTATACGAAGAGTTCAATGTATTGTACGGAAAGTTTTTATTTAATATCTCGGGAACTATTAAATACCCGCACCTAAAATTTTAGATCTGGGTTTCTCTCCACGCCCCCCCACCTCCCCTCCAAATCTTATGTCGATCGGCAACAGGTCCCATTCGGAAGTACAGCCGATATTTTCGTTTGAAGTTTCGTTTTCGAGAATATTGAGTTTGAAAATTCATCGATGCAGGTGTACTAAAGAACCTGTAACCTGGCACAACCGGAAATCGCTGCAAAACCGAAAAGAGGCGAATTCATCCGACAGAGGATTCTTCATGTCAAAATGCGTCAAAAACAAAATTTTTTTGCATACTACACTCTGTTTTCAAGAAAACTGAAAAATTCGGGAAGATTCGTCGAGTGTACTCGTAATTAGGGAGCTACAACCCAATACAAGCGGAAGTTCTAGGAAAACCAGAAAGAGCGTGATTGTTCATGCCAAAATAAGTTGAAAATCATTAACAAAATGTTTTCATACGATGCTTCGTTCTCAAGAAAATTAAGTTTGAAGGATGCCAGTTTTAGCAGGTTACGGCTACTTAAGTACACGAATACTTAACGAATTTTGAAATTCCATTTTCTTGAAAGGGTATAAAAAAATGTTATTCTTTGCTTTCGACGCATTTTGACATGAAGAATCATCTTCGTTCAGGTTTTACCACAATTTCCGGTTACACCAAGTTGTAGTCTCGTTAGTTGTAGTCATGCACTCAACGAACTTTCAAACTTAATTGTATGTATATACAGGGTGTCCCGTAACTGATAGACGAGCCAGATATGGTAGATTCTGGAGCCGATACTGACCAAGTTTTTCCTTTGGCAAAAAGTCGTTTAAGGATTTGTTTTTGAATTATTAACGGAAAATACTGGCCACTCAGAGCGCGCGTAGAGCCCCCCGTACTCAGGGACGAAATGTTGCGCCGCGCTGGATAGTGACGTTCGGCCGGTTCTCGGCTCCAAATGCGTCCGTATAATAGAGAGCAAAAGTTGTATCGAATACCGAATCAATGTAATGAAGAGTAATGTCGAATTATTCGTCATTTGTGAATAACGAATTTATACTGACGCGTTTGGATCGGCACACCGGCTGAAGCTAAGCGGGCTCTACGCGCGCCCTGAATGGCCAGCGTTTTTCGTTCATAATTAAAAAACAAAGTTTCAAACGACATTTTGCCAAAGGAAAAAATTGTTCCGTATCGCCTCAGGAACTTCCCATATTCGGCTCTTCTATCAATTACGGGATACCCTGTATACATAATCACATAAAACTTAATAATATTATAAGAAGCGAGTACAACTACGATTTAATTTGACAAGGTATATTTCTGGGATCTGCAAAATCGCAGTTTCAAGCGAGATACCAAGGAAGATAAAACTACCCTTCCACTTTTTTCAAAAGATTGTTTAGTGTAATTTCGCGAAGCCATGGCACAGATACTGCTGTGTCCTCTTATATTCTTCATAAGTGGGAGTAATAGTGGTTGCATAAAAGTTATTGGCTTAATTATTTACTTGGGCTCCGAAATTTCATAATTTGAAAGATTTTGGAATCTTCAATTTCTCAGAACTTAATAGAGAGCAACTTGAATTTATACTTTGTACAAATTGAACTTTGTACGAATTGAAAGAATCGTAAAAATGTAAGCAATTGCAAGATTTTTTTTCATATGTATAAAAAAGAAATTTCTAGATGCCTCATAACACCGGAAAATCCTTAAGCAACCAAGCGGAGATGAGGCGATCGCGAATTTTAAATAATGGAAAATTCAAAAATTGGAACGGCCAATAATATAAATACATATAATGCGGCCCGCGTAAATTCTACTTGTTAAACAATGGCCCATGAGTGAAATAAGTTTAAGACCCTCGTCCTACATTATTATTAAATATAAATATAATCCGATACATCGAATATCGAGTACTTTAAAACCCCAATGAAGCAGATTGAAAGCGAAGCGCAGACGCGACTAGGGTGCCCTAAACGGGTGGTAGTTCGGAGTTTACTAGTAATCAATGGCGTGACATAGCATACTTAAAACTGTACTAGAAGATGATTAGTGTACGCTGTGTTAAATTTATATGAAAAATAATGTGGATTCAATACCTACAGCATAGTATTGCGTTTCGTCGCAACCCAACTAATTAATTACTACGGTACATATTACTTCCCAATCCGTTACATAAATAATGCATTCTACTTGATTTAAAACGAACTAACAATCCAAGCTGAGAGTGTATGCCAGTAGAACACAAATATTCTGTTGGTTACTGTATTATTAGATTTCGTTAATAGGGCAGCCATAAAACACTTTAAAGGACCGATGAAGCATGCAAGGGTGAAACGATCTCGTGACATAATTGCGGTGAAATTAAAATGACAGTGCTCGTGATACACCGTGATCGGTAAAATGATGTACCGTGAAGAAGGTGTGATATTAACCATAAACGATGTCATGAGCTTCGATGAAAAATGTGAACAAGGTAAGACACGTTCCCGCGATTTAAAAAATATTCACATCATGCCATTGCGTATATGTCCCTTTTTGTTGCACTTTCGTATGTGCCGAATAGTTTTTCATGATTGGTGATTTATAAGATAAAGCTTAAAATACGTGACGAAAATGTATGTTACGAAGTTAAAGAAACGGTTCAAATATATATATATATATATATATTTCAAAGTTTAACACAGTCGATTATTTATGACACAGAAATTATACAGGATGAACGAATTATGTTTTGTGTATGTAAATAGTCCCAGTTCGAACAATCGTCACTTTCTAATTACAACTTTGATAAGGCAGAGTCGAAACAAGTTTTGGCGCAACACGGAATTTATACTCCTGTTTCTATTCAAGCATAATAAATATGTAAAATAAGTTAGGCCAAAGGACTGTTGGTCATTGGCGAGCAATGTTGTCAATCGCACCTGGATTGGCAGCGTATCATTCTTAGCGTTCAGTGGATATTTCTGTATTAACGAGAGCTTTGTTGAGTATAAGAGTTTCATGTTGCCTATAGTGCGTTTCGATTTTTGCGTTCATGAGGATGTTCTGTACTTTCTGTAGCACCCGCAGCAATATATTAGACTGGAGAAAAAGTTCACTGCAGTTTTCAATAGGTAGTGCTTAAATATGTGGCCAATATGTTTGTTGATACAGTGGAACTTTGGTAACTAGAATCTTAAGGGAAAGAAAAAACATGCGACAACTAACTTGGGTTTTAATAGAAATTTTACTTTGGGATGTAGAAGTTTTCAAGTAGTCGAGATTCTACTGTATTAGAAAGCATTTCATAGGAGCTAGCGTAGGATAATGTTGCATTGTCCTAGAAGTATGACAGAAATGAATGTTATACATTTCAAGAACAAAGTTAAACATGGGTAGCAGAGGAGTCGGGGACATACCGACGATATTTCATCCCCAGCAAACCCATACGCAAGGTAATCTTGGTGACAATCAACGGAATCATGGGCCTCAGAATACTGTTGGTCAAGTTACTCATGACAATTCTGGTAAGTATATGCTGAATATCTATTTACTACAATTGTAATGCCAGCGTTTTGAGCATACAATAAGCTGTGAACTTTATATTGGCTTGTGAAGCAGATATTCAGGATGTATCAATTTAAAAATATTTGTGTACAGTCATAAGAGTAAAGACAAAAAAAGATAAAGTACAAAAATGAATGATAAGCTAAAGAAATTTAATTTCCTGCTACAGATTTTTAGATTTGAAAGGTAAAATATCTGTATCGTATGAGTGTGGGGCAAGCAGATTGTTTAGAATATGAGAAAATTTAAAAGTGCTCTTTAAATCTTTAAGTTGTGCCTGTCCCTATATCGCTGGGTTACATCACTTAAAACATGTAGAACATGTAATTGACTTACACTACTTAAATTGTGCCTGACCATACCATTGACTTATACTACTTAAGCCTGCCTGGTAATATAACTGACTTATAGTACTTCAATTTTGTCCGATAACGTCCTTGGCTTATACCAGTTAAATATTCCTGACCACATCACTGACTTACACTACTGAAAGATAGGTTTATGGACCTTTTTGTGTACCTATTCATGGGAATTTTCTAAAAAGCAGGCGTATCATATACAAGGGTTTGAAATGATAAAGTCCTGGGGAGAAATGAACTAGGATGCGTGCAGATATTATTACATCAGTCAAAGTTAATATAAGCTGCTTGAAAATAATGTTTATGACTTCTACAACTTTAAGCATGGAATCTAACACACGTCAAATTGACGCGTTCTGTAAATCTAGTGTAAATCATGCTGATCATGTCGTTAAATCGTACGACTTAAGTTACATCATATGTAAAACCATTAAATTATACTACTTAAAGCACATCATGTTAATTTACGTATAGACATCTTAAAATTTTATTCTTTTTATTAGTACTGTTTTATTAATAAGTCTCCACCGCCGGCCCCCTTTTCGGGAAATTCTACTGTTTATGTGGTGGTAGCATTTTTCGCCACCGGTAACTCGAGAACTTTATATGGCACAACTTTTCACATCCATGGCCTTCATTGTCCATCAATGATCCCGAAAAATTGTATATAGTCGTTGGAATCGTACTTTTGGAGGGGTTCCAATGGTAGAAGTTTAAAGATACGATAAAAAAAATCCCCCCTCTCTATAAAAAATTTTTACGCACCACGTAATTGTCGCCTAGGAACCAAATAACTTTTCTTTTAAACACTTTTTCGTATCTCCAACTACTTTACGAGTTATTCAGGTGGTAACTTCTAGGCCAGATAGCACCAAAACGTCTTATGGATGTCCATAAGACGCCCGTTCTGGACGTTTTAAGAACATCCAACGTTCTGGAAACGTCTTGGAAACGTCTGATAAACGTCCCAGTGACGACGTCAGACGTCTTATGGACGTCCAGCGTGGAAGTTTTAAAAACGCTTTATAAATGGTCTGTGTGGACATTCTAAGAACATTTTATGTTCGTTTCTGGACGTTTTTAGAATGTTCACAATTTAGGTCCTCAAAACGTTCATAAGACATTCGAAATGTGCGTTTTTAAAATGTCCAGAATTTAGGTTCTCAAGATGTCCATAAGACATTCGAAATTGACGTTTTTAAAACGTCCAGAATTTAGGTTCTCAAAATGCCCATAAGACACTCGAAATAGATGTTTTAAAAACGTTCAAAATTTAGGTCCTTGAACGTCCATTAAGCATTCGAAATTGGACATTTTTAAAAAGTCCATAAGACATTCGAAATGGACGTTTTTAAAACGTCCAAAGTTTAGGTCCTCAAAACGTCCATAAGACATTTGAAATGGATGATTCTAAAATGTCTAGAATTTAGGTTCTCAAAACGTCCATAAGACATTTGAAATGGACATTTTTAAAACATGCAGAATGTAGGTCCTTAAAACATACTATGGACGTCCGAAATGCACGTTCGGCATTTGGACGTTTTCTGGACATTGTCCGGACGTCTGGTGCTACCTGAGGGGTGACTCAGCCTGTATAGCTATTTATCTTTTACTCGGGACAGTCTACGAACAGCTCACGAACAGTTCTGGTAATTGTGGATGTAGCATAAAAATGTGTCTGTTGCAGCTTTCGCAATAGATTTACTTAAATCTTGATTAATCGTTTCGAATATTTAGGCTGTGAGCAGCAACAAGGATGCAGCGTTAGTGGCGGCTGCGGTGACTCCGTATCGGGTTGTCGACCTGTGGAGACAAGCGGAGGCCAAGCGGGCACCGGTGGAGCTGGAGACAATACCAGTCAAACTCAAGTCCAATCCAATGTGACAGTACCTCCAGTTACCTACCATCAAAGACCTAACTCTTTGTCCACTTGTTATGCATCCTGCTGTGCCGAATCTGCAAAAAAGGTTGACTCTTCAATTAATAATGACGATATAAAGGCGGAAGCCAATGTGACGGCCAAGAAAAAGGGCCATTTCCTAGAACTCTTCTTTTGACAAATGAAAAATTCTTTTGAAAAGTCTTTATTGGTTTCAAGGTTTAAAAGAAAAAGGGGCGACAATCTAGCGTTGAAATGTATAAATGGAAAAAAGCACTAACAGTATTTCAAAGATTAATACAATAGCTTCGGTTGTATGTATGGATTTTAAGAAAAAAAAATGATTTGTTGCAAAACGGCCAGCTTTTGAAGGATAAGTTTCGAAAATCAGTAAAATATTTTGTATTTATTTTAATATTATAAAGAAACTAATTGTCTAATCAAAAAAAACCGTACATATAATTGAAGATAATACTTTTAAAAACTACAATTAAAATTTCATGTAAGCCGGATGAAAATTCATGGAGTTATGTTGTCGCTTAGTTTACAAACCATTCTGTCACATGATCAATTGCCGTAACTATGGTATTGAAAATTTTTCTATGAAATTTGATGATACATTAGTTTCAGATATGTGTATTTGTTTGTCAATAAAAATTCCGAAAAGAATTTTCGATTTGTAAAAAAGTATGCTTTCGGAGATGGCTTTTTTCTTGACCGCCACACTGCTTTCCCCCCTTAATGAGGGGAACTAAAAGGACGTACTTCGGGTACTCGCTAATCATAATACACATTTAGAATACCTAAGGCATTCACGCGAGTCACATATTCATATGTAGAGCATTAAACGCATTTTTCGTAAAATGCCCTTCTCTTAAATTGGTACCATAGATATCTGAAGCATCGTTCAGGCGACAGTTATGACATTTTACAATTATATTATAAACAATACTTTTCATGCTGTGCACGTTGTCTATTTCCTAATAACAATTTGACATACTTTGATTTCAGATATATTTTGGAGTATGCGTTACGATATGTGTTACTGCAAGTTGGGTGGGTGCAACACATTGCATCAAATACTTATATTTTCACAAACACGAAACTCCGAATTATTCATCGTTTTCTAACTTATCAGTTACAGGACGCCATCAACATGTAAGCTCATTCCATTTCTGTATCTTTTAAGATAGGGATGAAATGTAACGACACTATTTCTATATAAATGGTTGCATTTATGTATATTTTTACATAAATGAATACATTTCATGTAAATTTTTACATAAGAATCCCAATTAATTTGCTTTAATTTATCTAGAATGTTCTTCTTTATAACATTTCGTAGTTTAGTATTAACAATTCTTGATTAGCGAAAACACAAGTTTTTTATTTCACATTCCTCATTGAGTTTTAAATGCTGCAATATACGGATGGATATACAGGGTGTTCTGCTACTGCAAGTCAATATTTTAAGGGGTGGTTCTATGGATCAATATAAATCGAAAATCAAGAATAGCGATTTTGCGGTTAAGGCTTTGTTTGCGAGATATCGATGTTTAAAAAAACGCCTGTGGACAGGCAATCCGACGCTCGCTGGAGCGAGTCAGCAGGCTCCGCTCAGTGGCACTCATTTACTACATGCAACGGCTACTTACCGACGTCGTGACACCGTGACCTACTTTACCCTATGACCCGACAATGTGTTCTTGTGAGAAAGGTATGCACCTCATGTTGTATGGCGTTCAACCTGCTTACTTGTCAAAATCCACATGGGCATATCGAAATCCGCCCGATGGGATTCTCAAGTAAAGAGGGTGGACGCTCCTCTGTACGCACAATTTTTTCACCAAACCCTCGCATACACGCGCTTCGATTGTCCAGTCCACGAATGTTCACAGGAGTCACACACGCACGCACCGCGATTGTCCCGTCCGCGATTGTCCACAAAAATTACACACGCACGCACCGCGATTGTCCCGTCCGCGAGTGTCCACAGTTAGCACTTCAGGAGGTGTTCGATGTATCCACCACTTTCCTGAATGCAAAGTTCAATTCTCTGATGAAGATTTCTTCCTACCAGTACGAAGTTCCCCATTATGCTTTGAACCAACGCAGATGAGTGTTGAATTCGCTCCCACAATTGATCCACCGTATTCACCGGTGTTGCATACACCAACTGCTTGAGGTGACCCCAGAAATAAAAATCCATTGGAGTTAAATCCGGGGATCGAGCAGGCCAAGGTACGGGTCCTCCTCGTCCGATCCATCTTCGGTGGAAATACGCGTCCAGGTGCGCTCCTACGTCACGGGTAGAATGTGGTGGTGCACCGTCCTGCATGTACCACATATTCCTTCGCACCTCGAGAGGAACGTCTTCTAACAGGGAGGGTAGCTCCGTTCGCAGAAAATTGAGGTATTCCGAGCCTGTAAGTCGATGCGGTAGACGAACAGGACCGATAATCCGATTGCCCACAATTCCAGCCCAAATATTCAGGGAGAATTCGCGTTGAGTGTTTGCGTGCCACCGCGCGTGTGGGTTTTCTTCTGCCCAGACGTGACTGTTGTGGAAGTTGACAACACCACGTCTGTTAAACGACGCCTCGTCGGTGAACAATATCCTCCCTGTAAAGTCATCGTCTTCGCGTAGCTTCTCCAACATCCATGCGCAGAAAGTAGCACGTCTATCGAAGTCACCGTCTTCTAATTCATGCATCCGCTGATAACGGTACGGGTGCATTTGCTGCTGTTTGAGTATCTTCCAAACGACGCTGTTGCTGATTCCCTCTTGCGCGGCGATCTTCCTTGTGCTGCTCGTCGGATCCTCTTCGATGTGGCGCAGTATCCTATCCTCCAGGTCTGAATCGCGTACGTCGCGTCCTCCGGATCTGACTACCGTCAAGCACCCTGTATCGCGCGCGCGCTGGCACACTCGTGTAAAAGCTCTTCTGTCCGGTGCACGTCTCCGCGGAAATCTTTCGCAGTAGATACGACGCGCTTCGCAGGCTTTACCCCTCGCTTCGCCGTAACACAGCAGCATGTCTGTGTACTCAATAAATGTAAATTGTCCATCGCTCATCGTTCCGCACCACACACGCGTACAAAATTTAAATAATTTAAATAAAAACTAAGTGAAAAAAAATTAAATTAGCACTAATGTTATACTAAAAATAACACTAAATTTAAAAATAAAATTAACATGCAAACTAAAAAAGACTAGAGCTATGAATAATAGTAAAAATTAAAGAATAATTTGAATTAAAAAAAAAAGTTGAAATTTAATGCAAAGTAAGCTGCAGAAATATTTTCCGCGACTACAATCCGTGTTCGTTAGCGACTGCAAGCGAACTGAGTCTCCTGTGGAAACCCTTGCGAGAAAATGCCGAAAATGACGCAGTTTTCGGCACTTACGTTCCCACCGTTTCCCTCTAGCTCTATTCATTAGCGAACACGTGTTTTGAAATAGTTAAAAAGCCAGACAGCTCGACGCTAGTTCGCTCTCGAAGGGTTCGTGGCCGGCTCGGGCCCAGAAAGGAGCCCTGACATAAGCCATGCACCCTCGCGGGCGGTCATCCGGCGATGGTCTACGACTTTACCTCAGCGACATTTATTCTGCGGAACAAATGCTTATTGCTCGACGTGAATGGTCTTAAATGCATAAATTTCTTTATCTACAAACTCCACTTTATAATTTCTAGTTTACGCGTGTTTGGAAATGTAATAACAATTTTCGTTTTATTGAAGTCGCACAATGTGGAATTAATATTCGCGGACGCGCAAGTCCACATCGGATCGCATAGGAATCACGGTGATAATTGTCGGTTGCTTTCAAGCTCGGTGTATCTATTGAAATAATCGAGAAACCAAAATGTAAAAATTTTGTTTCCTACTTTTTGCGGTATTCGAGTAATTTAACGTTAATGTTAATGATAAAAATGGAACATGGTAATCAAGGTTGTGATAAGGAGTGAAATCTTACACCATGGTTTCACCTAGCCGTGTGGTATAACGAATATTATTTAATATTATGTTCATTCTTCTTAATGTTCCCGATCATGTAAAAAAATTAAAATATACCACTGTGTTCCTGAGTTATTTCGCACGAAGAATTGACTTTCAAAAATGTGGAATGTTACGGGTAAGATTGTGTAAAGGGCGAAGAGTTGTACCAGACGCAGGATAAACGGAAACCACCTGCGGCGCGTCGCGGCGCTTGAATCTCCTTAAGCGCGTCGCAGCACTTCTTGCCAATAGGTCATTTGATATCCACGGCGGAATAGTTTTCTCCGGCCTTCTCGGCCTTTTCCAAATAAATTTTATAGCCATGGACACTTGTTTATTCTTTTGCCTTTTCACTTTCAAGACCTATTCTGTTCTTTTTGCCTAGCTTGAGAGACACATGTGGCAGCCAGATTCGCTTGGCTGCAGGAGACCCGAGCGCAGAGAATTTCTCGATTATTTCAATAGATACACCGAGCTTGAAAGCAACCGACAATTATCACCGTGATTCCTATGCGATCCGATGTGGACTTGCGCGTCCGCGAATATTAATTCCACATTGTGCGACTTCAATAAAACGAAAATTGTTATTACATTTCCAAACACGCGTAAACTAGAAATTATAAAGTGGAGTTTGTAGATAAAGAAATTTATGCATTTAAGACCATTCACGTCGAGCAATAAGCATTTGTTCCGCAGAATAAATGTCGCTGAGGTAAAGTCGTAGACCATCGCCGGATGACCGCCCGCGAGGGTGCATGGCTTATGTCAGGGCTCCTTTCTGGGCCCGAGCCGGCCACGAACCCTTCGAGAGCGAACTAGCGTCGAGCTGTCTGGCTTTTTAACTATTTCAAAACACGTGTTCGCTAATGAATAGAGCTAGAGGGAAACGGTGGGAACGTAAGTGCCGAAAACTGCGTCATTTTCGGCATTTTCTCGCAAGGGTTTCCACAGGAGACTCAGTTCGCTTGCAGTCGCTAACGAACACGGATTGTAGTCGCGGAAAATATTTCTGCAGCTTACTTTGCATTAAATTTCAACTTTTTTTTTTAATTCAAATTATTCTTTAATTTTTACTATTATTCATAGCTCTAGTCTTTTTTAGTTTGCATGTTAATTTTATTTTTAAATTTAGTGTTATTTTTAGTATAACATTAGTGCTAATTTAATTTTTTTTCACTTAGTTTTTATTTAAATTATTTAAATTTTGTACGCGTGTGTGGTGCGGAACGATGAGCGATGGACAATTTACATTTATTGAGTACACAGACATGCTGCTGTGTTACGGCGAAGCGAGGGGTAAAGCCTGCGAAGCGCGTCGTATCTACTGCGAAAGATTTCCGCGGAGACGTGCACCGGACAGAAGAGCTTTTACACGAGTGTGCCAGCGCGCGCGCGATACAGGGTGCTTGACGGTAGTCAGATCCGGAGGACGCGACGTACGCGATTCAGACCTGGAGGATAGGATACTGCGCCACATCGAAGAGGATCCGACGAGCAGCACAAGGAAGATCGCCGCGCAAGAGGGAATCAGCAACAGCGTCGTTTGGAAGATACTCAAACAGCAGCAAATGCACCCGTACCGTTATCAGCGGATGCATGAATTAGAAGACGGTGACTTCGATAGACGTGCTACTTTCTGCGCATGGATGTTGGAGAAGCTACGCGAAGACGATGACTTTACAGGGAGGATATTGTTCACCGACGAGGCGTCGTTTAACAGACGTGGTGTTGTCAACTTCCACAACAGTCACGTCTGGGCAGAAGAAAACCCACACGCGCGGTGGCACGCAAACACTCAACGCGAATTCTCCCTGAATATTTGGGCTGGAATTGTGGGCAATCGGATTATCGGTCCTGTTCGTCTACCGCATCGACTTACAGGCTCGGAATACCTCAATTTTCTGCGAACGGAGCTACCCTCCCTGTTAGAAGACGTTCCTCTCGAGGTGCGAAGGAATATGTGGTACATGCAGGACGGTGCACCACCACATTCTACCCGTGACGTAGGAGCGCACCTGGACGCGTATTTCCACCGAAGATGGATCGGACGAGGAGGACCCGTACCTTGGCCTGCTCGATCCCCGGATTTAACTCCAATGGATTTTTATTTCTGGGGTCACCTCAAGCAGTTGGTGTATGCAACACCGGTGAATACGGTGGATCAATTGTGGGAGCGAATTCAACACTCATCTGCGTTGGTTCAAAGCATAATGGGGAACTTCGTACTGGTAGGAAGAAATCTTCATCAGAGAATTGAACTTTGCATTCAGGAAAGTGGTGGATACATCGAACACCTCCTGAAGTGCTAACTGTGGACACTCGCGGACGGGACAATCGCGGTGCGTGCGTGTGTAATTTTTGTGGACAATCGCGGACGGGACAATCGCGGTGCGTGCGTGTGTGACTCCTGTGAACATTCGTGGACTGGACAATCGAAGCGCGTGTATGCGAGGGTTTGGTGAAAAAATTGTGCGTACAGAGGAGCGTCCACCCTCTTTACTTGAGAATCCCATCGGGCGGATTTCGATATGCCCATGTGGATTTTGACAAGTAAGCAGGTTGAACGCCATACAACATGAGGTGCATACCTTTCTCACAAGAACACATTGTCGGGTCATAGGGTAAAGTAGGTCACGGTGTCACGACGTCGGTAAGTAGCCGTTGCATGTAGTAAATGAGTGCCACTGAGCGGAGCCTGCTGACTCGCTCCAGCGAGCGTCGGATTGCCTGTCCACAGGCGTTTTTTTAAACATCGATATCTCGCAAACAAAGCCTTAACCGCAAAATCGCTATTCTTGATTTTCGATTTATATTGATCCATAGAACCACCCCTTAAAATATTGACTTGCAGTAGCAGAACACCCTGTAATATCACGTTCTTAGATGTATTTCGATGTTTTTTTGCAGATGGTTCCATACAATGCTCCGTTCTTCACAACTTGGTTTTGTACGAATTGGGAAATCCTTTACTTCCCAGTCTATTTTATTTGCCAATCCGCAAGAATTAAATGTAATACTCCATCCGAAATAATTGCAGAGAGCTTGCGAGGCTTTCGTGAAAAAGGCTTTACCGGTGGACGTTTTTTAATCAGATGTAGTCTTTTTTGTGGACTTTGGGTAGTTACAAATTATATGTACATTTATTCCCTGAGGATACTGTTAGCCACTGACGTAATGGCCTTGTTCGCAACAAATGTCTCTTGCGTCTATCTATTATCATGGGTCATTCTCCACGAACAGTTCGTTGGAGTAAGGGTTAGTAGTGTGTATTTTCAGAAAAATTGCAAACTAGTCATTTCCAGCTGTTCAGATCATACAGAACTATTCATTGCAGATAGTAGCAGTGATTTTATGCAATACTGGAATTGCGCTTTTAGCGTACATGGACGGTATAACTGGCAGTCCGACATTAGGTGGCGTAGTTTTGGCAACGTCAGCAGCTGCTGGTTCGGCGGTTTATAAGGTAAGAATCAACATTTTGCGAACAAAGAAGCAACCTTAGTTTTTCATTCTGTTCTACAACAAAAAAACGATCTGCAAAAAGAGCAGGTTCAAGGCTGTTAAAGTAGAAGCTTCACGCTTTAAAATATGCCTAGGTAAATTGTTGTACGATTGTTCTCTACGAATTTACAACAATTCAAATATCCACAATTTTTCGATCAAAGTTTTGTGATCCTTTAAGTATTATTTCAATAATTCCAACCTATTGATCAGGCTAGGAGTGAGTTAGGACTTCCTTCCGAGAAATAAGGTAAAGGTTAAAAGTGAGTCTACTATTAAAACTCGGTAATGCACGATAATGTGATAAATGTACAATGAAACATCGGTACTAAAGAAATATGAAGGATTTTTTTTGGAAATCCAATATTACGGCCGAACTATTGACAATCCAGATGACGAGTTAAATCATCTTCCCTGGTCAATAGGTTGGGCAAATGTTCAAAACAATAGAGCAAAGCATGGAAATTGTTTTTATGTAAAAAGAAACGAATGTAATTTTACATTAGGTGCTGTTTAAGAAGGTCATAGGGGAGACAACGTTTGGTCAAATGTCTTTGTTCTTTTCCCTTGTTGGACTGTGCAATGCGGCGTTGTTATGGCCAATTTGTTTGGCGCTTTACTTCTCGGGGGCAGAGAGCGTGCAGTGGGGTCGGTTACCGTGGACAGCGTTACTCTCGGCAAGCATTCTGCATTTGGGTTAGTATTTTTACTCATCAACGTCAATTCTCAATCCCAACTCAGTTTCAGACAATGATACAAGCTTGCCTATACGAATTCTTCGTTTTACGAAAGGCAGAGCGCGGTGCATCATATTTCAGTTCTACTAAAATTATTATTAGAACTATAACGAATTGAGAAACCCAGTATTGTACTGTGTGAAACTGCAGAAAACCACCTCCTTTCTGACTTTAATGATTTTTAAACATCTTGTAAAATACAACGTTTTGAACATCTTTTTCCTATACATGTAACTGATAAATGGCCTTAATTTTCGAGATATTCATAAGATTATCCTGCCGCCTGGCCTTAGGTCCGTTTAGTATTGGGTCGCTTTAGAAGTTCGTGTGGTTTACATTTCCGACAGCGCACAGTGGTTTGTAAAGCGGTATTTCGTAACCAAAGCTCAATTTTTCAACTTCGGTATCTGAAAAAGATTTTTTTCTGACGGGGTTACAACCCGTTAAAACTTCGAAATTCAAAATATTACTTCTCTCAAATAACTCTGCATCCAGAAATGGTGTCTTAAATGTGAAATCATGAAATTTAAAATACATGTAATTGTTAGTTACTCATTATATTAGATTAAAATGCAAATATGTGGTATATTTTCATTCATATAATTTCATCCATATTATGCTTACTGAACTACGATATAAGCGTCTCTTGAAGCATTTGACAAATATACAAACTTAATAACAATTCAAACTTTGTGAAAAGTTGAAAAAAATGTTTACAAGTGTTACATTTCGGACTTTTTTGATAAAAAATTACACAATTCTGAACAAAATTTACAAATTGCATGTGCTAGTTCCTGCTAGTTTTAATTTTGTATCGATTTAAATAAATAGGCGCTTGCCGCACCGCGGCGTTTAACGTTGCGTTCTGAAGCCTGACGTTTATCGCCTTTGTAGGCGGTTCAAGTAGTTCAGAAGACGTACTACGTTATTTTCATTATGTGAAACTTATTGTTCTTTATGCATTATCTATTTTATGTAATGTTACATAATTTGTTAATGAAGTTAACATACTAAAACGACTCCTTGCTTGGTTAGATATAACAATCCTGAAAATATGTTTTCCGATACGTATTTAGTTGAATTGTGTCATAAAAAATCGATTTTAGTTAAAAAGAAAATTTTTCGAATATTATCCACGAAATACAATTTTCCATACTTTTGTTAGCACGATTTTTCAAACAATTTCGATGATCTATGAGAAAAATGTTTCCAACAAAAGTTGATCAGTATTCACTTTTATACAAATTTTAATGTAAGTAATGTCCTCAAAAAATTTTTGTATAAAAAATGGAGGTCAACTCGATTTTTAAAATGTTAATACATATTTTTGACTTCATAATATTGTAGCTGGTGTCGAGACGAATTCAAAAGCCTACTATATTACAACTTTGACATTGAAATAACCCCTGATAGCTAAGCTATTCAGACCAGATTTTGCCAAAGCTTGCTACGAAGTTCTGTTGACAAAGTGGCTACAAATTCGATACAGTATTTGACATATTTGATGATGTTAATAAATTGCAAACAAAAACATAGCGGAGTCTCTTGAAATAAGTTGCGAGCAAATTAGCTGTTAGGATATATTGCAACTGTTGCTGTCAAATGGCTGTCGACTGACATGCAACTGGTTCGACCTGGCTATCTGGGACGCTAAAATAATGTTGGCCAGTAAAAACGGTTATATTTCATTTGACAGCTTTTGTTTCCTTCTTTTATGCTGTCGAAGATCTGGTTGTTTCTTGACGATTTTGTACATACATTGACGCCAAAACGGATTTAATTTAGATACTATATGTCAAAGGTCCTTGCACCAAACATAATTTAAGCGATAGCGTTCAGTGGTATAACCAGCCGTGCATATTAAGTAGTATAGGTCAGTGATACGATTGGAAACCATTTAAGTAGTACAAGCTAATAATATATGGTCAGGAATTTTTTTTATGGATCGTGGCTGCCAGTTATTTCAAAGTTACGGTCACTCAAGACGATAACCTTGCCAACATATGCTAAGGTCAATGTCATACGAGAGGTTGCATTGTATACATATACCAAGTGTCGCAGGTTTTAATAGTCAAACTTTGTCTAAATAAGAAAAAAATGTTATATGAGCATAGGTCGTTTAAAGCTTTATTAAAAAGTTCCAACGAAAATAAGAATTACGTAGGGAATAGTAACGGATAACAGTCTGACACGCAGTTACTGCGATACAATGTACAAATAGGTCAGCAATATTGACATTTAAGATAAATGTGAATATTGCTGATCTATTCTTACATTGTATCGCAGATACTTCATGACAGACTGACATCCGTTACCGTGTCCAAGATAATTCTTATTTTTGTCGTAACCTTTTAATAAAGTTATAAACGAACTATGTTCATACATATAACATTTACTGACAAAGTTTGGTTGTTAAAACCTGGGACAATTACCTATGTTACATTAAAATGCAAAACAACAAATAATGTTTCATTCTCTCATATTTGATACAAAGAATTTATATATTTCTCAATTTTTGAATAAAGGAACAGTCTGTAATACAGATATTAAGTTTCATTATTTTTTCTTCTAGTTGCAAACATGCTCGGTAACTTCAGCATTGCTCTGACTTACGACCTGTTCATTACACTAGGATTGATCACCGCTGTACCTGTATCAGCAGGTATGGGAAAAAAATGATAAAAACTAAATTTTCTTGTAATTATTATTAGACTGTGGATTTTTATGCAGATTCATATTTTTGACAATATAGCAAAAAAGGTAGAACTTCTGTAGAAACCTATTTCACCTGCTAGGCATTATAAAAAGCACTATAATTGAGGTATCTTGTATATTTTTTTCATATTACGCACATTCTGTGCAATTTTGCATCGTTAAGTTTTCCACAAATGCATAAAAATCCGCAGTGTAATCATTATTACCGTTCGATAATATAATTTCGTTGTTTCACAGCATTGGACGTGCTTTTGTATGGGGCTCATTTCATGGGCATGAAACTAGCAGGCATGATTTTTATAGCGGTGGGCTTCTTCCTCGTGATGTTCCCGGATAATTGGCCCGACTACATAACCAGGCTACTCCGGTATGTAATTTTAATCTCTTCGCAAACATAATTTTCTGGTATGTTTCTTACTTCCGGAATCATGTTTTAGCATTTAGTTTCGTAGTTCTTCTAGGCGTCCTATGTTTGCTAATATTCTTACATACACGTTTGTATCCGTGTATGTTATGTACATTTATACATATGTATATATTTCGTCTTTCTCACTTTTGCAAGAAAATTAAAATGTCGTTTATTTGGTTTTGCACCACCATAGGAGCAGCGTATAGTCTCACTGATGTAGGATATGCTTGATATAAAAAAATGCTTATAAATATTTCTATTCCCACTATTCGATTCTGTCTTCTGGATCCCTTTGGAGCACATCAAAGTTCATAGACTTTATACGATTAGCTTATGTAATGCAAAATTCAAGGGCAACGTCTTTTCGGAATTATGCAATTACATGTTTGTGCATACCAAAATCACATTATGCATAATATTGCGTAAATACACTTGTAGCGCTTCTCCACATCACAATGACCAATATTTGTGTGTTTTTTTTAAACAAGTACAAGATATATCACGAAACGCTTTTTACGTGAGAATTGTGTTACGTCATATCTTTTTGAAGAAAAGTGACATTCTGATTCCTTAAAATACAACGCGACCCACATTGGACATCAGAAAAAAAGAATTCAGTTTTGTTACAATCGATTCGTTCAAGGAAATTGTCGCTCTGCTTAATTGAAGTACTAATTGAACTTGTGATAGTCCGTTTAATGTTATTTATATTTTCGCTGTGTAGAAAAATGTTCGCAGCAGAGCGTAGTAAATTTTCGTTGCCGTTTAGAGGTATTTGTGTGTGTCTGGTGAATCGATACAAATAAAAAGTGGCATTGATATTATTTTACAGGATGCCTGGAATATGCAACAGGTTTAAAGTATAATTAATTGACTACCTTTTATAGCTAATACAGATAATATGATTGCATACATTATTGACTGCTGTAGGGTTCATTGAATTACAAAGTTGATGATGGTGTCAAAAACATAATAACGCTTAAAGTTGTTAAACCTATGGAATAAACTAAAGTATACAGTCTTGTTTTCGGCTTTTAGGCTAATTGCAGCTTAGAAAAAATCATACAGTAGTGCTGTTTACTAAAATAATAATCAGTGTTCCATATAATGAAAAGTTAAGCGCCTATTGGTTTATTCAATAAAATATATGAATACATTATGAATATTATATAACGTTTGTTTACTAAAAGTCAATTTAGCGTAACTTACCTTCTATAATATAATATCTGTCCTGACAAATCAGTGTTTCGACGTGTTTCAATGCAAAAACCAGTTGCTTCTTAAAGTAAAAGAAAAGTATTAAAGTGGTTGTAAAAAGGGGTCCAAAACTCAAGGGGCTTATAGTACTCACCAAGGGGAGTAAAAAATGTCTAATCAGCATAGCTCTTAAGATCAACCCTTTCGTTGAAAAGTCAATTTTTATGTTTTATGAGCGATCCATATCGTAAGCGTGTCTCTCCACAACACAATGACCATATACAAAGGAATTTAGAACTGCGTTTGTTCAACGTTGTCAACACAGGATTATTACCAATATTAAAAAAGATCACTTAATAGACGCAATCGTGGTACAAATTTTCATCTATACAGGGTGTAACGTAAAAGGTGTGGGAGCCGGAAACGGGGGATTCCTGAGGCGAAACTGAACAACTTTTTCCTTTGCCAAAATGTCGGCTGAGGCTTTGTTTTTGAATTGTTAACGAAAAGCACTGGCCATTCAGAGCCCGCGTAGAGCCCGCGCTCAGGGACGGTCCACGGCGCGTCGTGCTAGGTAGCAACGTTCGACCGGCGCCCCGAATAGTACGCGCCGGTATAGCACGAAGCAAAAGTTAACATCGAATTATTCATTATTAATTAAAATATAAATGAAATTAATTTGCCGTTATCAATTGAACAAAAAAGTATTAGAACGGACTAACTAACGTGTCTCTCCAGTACAACGTACGTTAAATTTTAAACAATTCGCCAACAATTAAAATTAGACTTACCCGTTTCTCCAAAAAAATGAACCTGCTTCGACGAAAATAGGTCACTGTGTCATCCTACCGACCCTGACCATCGCAAGTAGGTGTATCCCGTAGTGCAAGACAGCTGATGTTACGGCCAGGTCAGCGAACTTACTTTATTTGACAAAACCTACTACCTGCTCGGCAACCATCACTGGGTTATTCTACCGATCCTGGTCACTCGAAGAATAAACACATGGTGCACAAGAGCCGATGTCTCGGTTGGAACAGTGAAAGAACTTCGTTTCACAAAATTTCCATCATTGCACGATCACTGTCACTTTGCTCTTCAAGATTTGAATTTACGAAATAAGTTGTTCCCGCGTATGAATAATTGGTTGCCCCGAAAGGGGCCGATTGTTTTTAACTTTGAAGGGGCTGGATACGGCCGCTGCTACTACCGAATACACTTTTCCACGTTCGGCAATTTCGTTGTCTTGTTCCCGAGCAGGTAGTAATTGACAAGCTTTGCGTTTTAGAAGTTAACTCTTATTTTATTCAAAGTAAAAACAGCAATTGCAGTACCGGAGAGATCTTTACTGCTGGGCATTCGGACTGATTCTGTCGTGAGAAATTGTGACGCGGTTTGCAACGGTGGACAAGGGGTAGTTGGAAAAATGTTATACGGGAGAGTTACGGGTCGCCACGGGAGGAGCGGTTTATGGTGAAAAGGCCCTTGAGGCCCACGTGCTAACCAGCAGAGTTTTTCGGTTCCCAGGAACCACGGCCGTGGCGAATTTAATGAAGACACTTTCTAGTCGCTGGGAAAGCGCTGCGGACCGTTCAAGACACTGTTAGATGTCTTTTACTACATCATTTGTAATGCTATACCTTTTCCGGCTAAAACGCAAAGCTTGTCAATTACTACCTGCTCGGGAACAAGACATCGAAATTGCCGAACGTGGAAAAGTGTATTCGGTAGTAGCAGCGGCCGTATCAAGCCCCTTCAAAGTTAAAAACAATCGGCCCCTTCCGGGCAACCAATTATTCATACGCGGGAACAACTTATTTCGTAAATTCAAATCTTGAAGAGCAAAGTGACAGTGATCGTGCAATGATGGAAATTTTGTGAAACGAAGTTCTTTCACTGTTCCAACCGAGACATCGGCTCCTGTGCACCATGTGTTTGTTCTTCGAGTGGCCAGGATCGGTAGAATAACCCAGTGATAGTTGCCGTGCAGGTAGTAGGTTTTGTCAAATAAAGTAAGTTCGCTGACTCGGCCGTAACATCAGCTGTCTTGCACTACGGGATACACCTACTTGCAATGGTCAAGATCGGTAGGATGACACAGTGACCTATTTTCGTCGAAGCAGGTTCATTTTTGGAGAAACGGGTAAGTCTAATTTTAGCTGTTGGTGAATTGTTTAAAATTTAACGTACGTTGTACTGGATAGACACGTTAGTTAGTCCGTTCTAATACTTTTTTGTTCAATTGATAACGGCAAATTAATTTCATTTATATTTTAGTTAAATTCCATTAATTAATAATGAATAATTCAATGTTAATTTTTGCTCCGTGCTATACCGGCACGTACAGTTCGGGGCGCCGGTCGAACGTCGCTACTTAGCACGACGCGCCGTGGACCGTCCCTGAGCGCGGGCTCTACGCGCGCTCTGATTGCTCAGTGTTTTCGTTAACAATTCAAAAACAAAGCTTCAGACGACATTTTGGCAAAGGAAAAAGTTGTTCAGTTTCGCCTCAGGAATCTCCCATTTCCGGCTCCTACACCTTTTACGTTACACCCTGTATAAATATTCGATGTGTTCCTTCCATTCCAATGCAAAGCTGGCATAAGATATAGAAATTGATTTTACAACGAAAGGGATTTTGAGACTTATGTTGATTAGACATTTTTACTCTTCTTGGCGAGTACTGTAAGTCACTTAAGTGACGGAACCATTTTCAACACTCTGTATATTTTAGAAGTACAAGACAAAGGTTTTGAGATGTGATTGTATTTCGCATCTTTGTTATTACAGCTATCGTTTCTATACATATATACATTTCTTTTCTCATCTTTAATATGTGTGATATCATTAAAAAAAAATTGTTCTCAATTGTTAAGCTCAGTAAAATTTCTTTCTTGCCATAATTTATCGCTAAGTGCTTGCCACAAATATGTGCAAATATGTACATACAAAAGGTGTATTTTGCGAAATGCTTTTTTAATCGGCAGCTGTGTTTATTAAATTAATATAAATGTGCACTTTGGCATCATATATTGCTGCAATTAAAGTTAATAATATTATTACCAATATTGCTTTTTTGCTGGTCTTCTGACTACAATCGTAATAATTTAACTGGGTTGGGATAACGTTTTTCCAGTGAGGCTTTTTTAGATGAAGTGGATAATGACATTATAAGGTAACTGCACCTAATATGGAACACCTGATTTCAAGGGTCTATTAAAAATAGCGAAATGCTTTATTTCAATGAATCCAATGTAAAAACATGCGTAAGTTAATACAGAGTGTCCCGTAACTCATAGAAGAGCCGGATATGGGAAAGTCCTGAAACGATGCTAAATAACTTTTTTCTTTGGCAAAATGTTGTTTGAGGCTTTGTTTTTGAATTATTAACGAAAAACACTGGCCACTCAGAGCGCGCGCAGAGCCCGCGCTCAGGGATGAAATGTCGTGTCGCGCTGGATGGTGATGTTCGACCGGTGCCCCGATTCAAACGCATCGGTATAGCGTTTTTATTCGTTATTCACGAATAACGAATAATTCAACATTATTCTTCATTGCATTGATTCCGTATTCGATACACCTTTTGCTCCCTGCTATACCGACGCGCTTGGATCGGTGCACCGGCCGAATGTCAACATCTAGCGCGACGCGACATTCGGTCCCTGAACGCGGGTTCTACGCGCGCTCTGAATGGCCAGTGTTGTTTGTTCATAATACAAAAACAAAGCCTCAAGCGATATTTTGCCAAAGGAAAAAGTTGTTCAGTATCGCCTCAAAAATCTCCCATATCTGGCTTTTCTATATGTTACGAGACACCATGTATAGTACTACAATATACGCGCTCCATATTAGATATATAAGTAGACTGCGAATTTTTATGTGAATTCAAATTTTTGGTAATACAGTAAAAAAGCAGAACTTTGGTAGGGAATTATTTCATCTACCAGATATTACAAACCGCACTATAATTTGAATAATTTGTATATTTACACGTATTAAGTGCACTCTGTGCAATTCTGCATCTCTAAATTTTTTATAAATGCATAAAAGACTGCACTGTATACAGAAGTATTTCGACAGAAAAATTCTTATTACACTAACAATTTTGAACACTCAAAAACAGGCATATTTAGGGATGAATTATGCAAAAGCAATACTCAAACTCTGCACAATAATGTCTTCGCACTGTGCAACAGAATTCCAATTGAAGTTCAAGTACAAGTATGATTGTTTTTTTTTTATAACAAAATATCTTTTACTGTTGATGGTTGACTGTATTTCTTATTTACTAAGATATTGCGGTGTTGCATACTATAGGTGCTCTTCCGCAATTACACGTAGTTAGTATCTACAAACACAGGTACAGTTGCCCTACTAGAATCAAATGCTCAATTTGGGTACCTAAAAAGCCATGCAGTATCTAAGACTTTATCTTTCATTTTCTTAATTCGATCCATCTAACAAGGAAAGGTCCTCAACCCGGAAATCCAAAAAAATTCTGAACCTTTGTAGATTTGTAGAGTATATGTAGTTATGTAATACACAATTTTTTTTTGCTTCTGGAAATCACTCTAAAGGGTAAAAATCACTTCTTGAAAATTCGGCTATTTCTCAGTTTTCTTTCCAAACTCACAAACCGTAAGATATAGAAGAAAAGTTTTAAAAGGCAAAATTACTTCTTGCAATTAGGCCATTCGAATGGTAAACACATCATCAATTGCTTAAACAATTAGAAAATGTTATAAACAAAAAATCAGTTTTTCCCTGAAATCTTAAGCGGTGATTTAAATAGTTACGAAACAGCATAATATATTTTTTTTATTACAAGTGCAACCTTTGTTATACTGCTGAACGATGCTCAGGGAACATCTAAGTTCTTTTTCCAAAGTATCTAAACTGTTTTCCTTTGATACTATATGTTGCGTACTACTTTTGAAATAAATATCCGTAGGGATTAGTTCGTCATGCAGCTTACCATACGATGCAGTGGTATCTATTTATCTAAATGTTCTTCGTGCACCTCTTAGCAGCGCAACAAAAGTTTGCAAGTTTATTACACTTGTAATAAAAAAATATATTATGTTGATTCGTAATTATTTAAATCACCGATTAAGATTTCAGGAAAAAAGAAATTAATTTTAGAAAAAAGTTAGTTTTTGTGTGTAACCTTTTCTAATTGTTTAAGCATATAATGATCTTTTACTCCATTCGATAAGTCTAATTAAAAGAAGTAACTTTGCTCTTAAAACTTTTCATCTATCTCTTACGGTTTGTGAGTTTCAAAAAAATATTGAGAAGCAGCCGAGTTTCCGAGTGGTGATTTGTACGCCTTAGAGTAATGTTCGGCAGCCAAAAAAATGGTGAAAGTTCTGAAAGTTTCAGAATTTTTTGAATTTCCGGTTTGGAAACCTTTCCTTGTAAATTTCTACCATATTTCAACATTTACCATTAATACTATTAAAAGTCGCTGTCGTATCTCTTCTAGTAACATATTCACTAAAAGTCAATGAATCTTGAATCGAATCCGGAAAAAGTGTATTTAACTGCATAACAGCTTAAGTATGCACAGAATCATTTACGATAAAGTAGAAATCAGAAACAAAAACTTCAACATTTTGTTGACATTCAGAAAAAATCAAAGTCAACTATCTCTCTAATGTTGTATCCTATAAATCACTACGAAAAGTCACGCTACTTCCATTTCAAAGATAAAATGAGTTATACTTGTTAGAACAGGATCTTTATTCTTCGATTTTTGTTTACAATCTAATATTCAGAGTCTGTAGTAACTTTATTTCTTGAAAACGTATTTAAAAAAAGACTGTATTTGAAGAAAACATCGAACTACATTTTTTTTAGTAAATATCAACTTTTTTTGTGGCGTGAAATTTCTGTAATGTTTTTATAGCGTATGAAAAATGGATGTATAAATTGAATGAAAACCATATACAGGGTGTTTTGCTGCCTCATGCAAATACTTTAAGGGATGATTGCAGAGGCTATTCTGAACAACCTTTTCTTTTGCCAAAATGTGGTTAAAGCTTCGTTTTTGTATTATTAACGAAAAACACTAACCAACGAGGGCGCGCATAGAGCGCGCGCTCAGCCGCAAGAGTGTTCAAGACCGCGGATGAGCGTATCACAATCTTTTCTTGACTGAGTGCGCGCTCTACGCGCGCTGTGATTGGTCAGTGTTTTTCGTTAATAATTAAAAAACGATGCTTTGACCAACATTTTGGCAAAGGAAAAAGTTGTTCAAAGCCGCCTTAGCAATCGCTCCTCAAAATATTTGCATGAGGTAGCGAAACACTCTGTATGTAAGTCGTTTAAATAACATACATAATACGACGCGTATAACAAAGCGAACGTTTTCAATATTAATGTGCTGAATTTGAATTACATACTACACATGTGCATATATCACGACGTTACTTTTGTTTTATTCTTTAAAATTATAGAACCCATACAAAGTGTAGGTCGTTATATATAAGTTTGATATTTTTTATCACACTTCGATCAAAATTTAGTAAATGTATCCCGAATACAAATCGAGACATTTGACTACATAAAAGAAAAGAAAAAAAAGAACAGCAAAATTATTTGAACTGCTTGTTGTGTTGTGTGTGAATCGACGTCAACACTTCATCACTCGCTTCCCAACAATCAGGATCCATTATATGCTGTTACAGAAACATAGTCCTCATGAGTCACAGTTCGAGGTAAGAAATTACATTGCCCTTGTTTTGTGTGTTACTTACATACATAAAATTCATCTGCCTGTATTAATTTTATTGTTAATGTTATATTTTACCATTTACGCGAATCAAGATAAAAAGTTATACTTTTTTAACGAGCAGTAGCGTGCTCAACGAATGAAACTGCTCATTCGGTATGGGGCGTTTAAATGATCAATACAGGGTGTAACAAAAAGGTGTAGGAGCTGGAAGCCTGAGATTCCTGAGGTGATGCTGAACAACACTTTCTTTTACCAAAATGTGATTTGAGGCTTCATTTTTGAATGATTAACAAAAGATACTGAGCAATCAGAGCGCGTAGAGCCCGCGCTTAGGGACGGTCCACGGCGCGTCGTGCTAGATAGCGATGTTCGACTGGCGCCCCGAACAGTACGTGCCGTGGTATAGCACGGAGCAAAAGTTAACATCGAATTATTCATTATTCATGAATGAAAATTAACTAGAATACAAACGAAATCAATTTGCCGTTACCAATTGAACAAAAAAGAATTAGAATGGACTGATTAACATGTCTATCAAGTATAACGTACGTTAAACTGTAAACAATTCGCCTACAATTAAAATTAAACTTACCCGTTTCTCCGGAAATGAAACTGCTTCGACGAAAATGGGTCACTGTGTCATTCTACGGATTCTGACCATCGCAAGTAGGTATCCCGCAGTGCAAGGCAGCTGATGTTACGGCCAGGTCAGCGAACTCACTTTATTTGACAAAACTTACTACCTGCACGGTAACTATCATTGGGTTATTCTACCGATCCTGGCCATTCGAAGAAGAAACACATGGTTTACAACGAGCCGATTTCCCGGCTGAATCAGTGAAATAACTTCGTTTCACAAAATTTCCATCATTACACACATGGACCTCAAGGGCCTTTTCACTATAACATTCACTATAACTTATAACATTCTTCGAACTAGCCCTCATCCACCGTTGCAAACCGCATCACAATTTCTCAAGACAGACCAGTCCGAACATCAAGCAGTAAAGATCTCTCCGACGCTGTAATTGCTGTTTTTACTTTCAATAAAATAAGAGTTAGGTTCTAAAACGCAAAGCTCGTGAGTTACTACCCACTCGGGAACACGACAACGAAATTGCCGAACGTGGAAAAGCGTATTTGGCAGTAGCAGCGGCCATATCGACCCCCTTCAAAGTTAATAACAATCGGTCCCTTTCGGGGCAACCAATTATTCGTACGTGCGAACAACTGATTTGATAAATTCAAATCTTGAAGTGTAAAGTGACAGTGATTGTCCAATGATGGAAATTTTGTTTGTCTGTTCCAACCGAGACATCGGCTGTTGTGCATCATGTGTTTCTTCTTCGAATGGCCAGCATCGGTAGAATAACCCAGTGATAGTTGCCGTGCAGGTAGTAAGTTTTGTCAAATAAAGTGAGTTCGCTGACCTGGCGGTAACATGAGCTGCCTTGCACTGCGGGATACCTACTTGCGATGGTCAGAATCTGTAGAATGACACAGTGATCCATTTTTGTCGAAGCAGTTTCATTTCCGGAGAAACTGGTAAGTCTAATTTTAATTGTAGGTGAATTGTTTACAGTTTAACGTACGTTGTACTTGATAGACATGTTAATCAGTCCATTCTAATTCTTTTTTGTTCAATTGGTAACGGTAAATTGATTTCATTTGTATTCTAGTTAATTTTCATTCATGAATAATGAATAATTCGATGTTAACTTTTGCTCCGTGCTATACCACGGCACGTACTGTTCGGGGCGCCGGTCGAACATCGCTACCTAGCACGACGCGCCGTGGACCGTCCCTAAGCGCGGGCTCTACGCGCTCTGATTGCTCAGTGTCTTTTGTTAATCATTCAAAAATGAAACCTCAAATCACATTTTGGCAAAGGAAAAAGTTGTTTGGCATCACTTCAGGAATCTCAGGTTTCCGGCTCCTACACCTTTTTGTTACACCCTGTATGTACATTGCCAATATGTATAACGAGAATGTTGAGAACCTTGAAATATTGATAACACATTTTGATTGTTCCAACGCTCCATTATACAGGGTGTCCCGTAACTTATAGAAGAGCTGGATATGGGAGATTCCTGAGGCGATACTGAACAACATTTTTCCTTGGCAAAATGTACTCAGAGCGCGCGCAGAGTCCGCGCTCAGGCGCGGAATATTGCGTTGTTCTAGATGGCGACGTTCGGCCGGAGCCCCGATCCAAACGCGTCAGTATAGCCGGGCGCAAAAATTGCATCGTGTTCCGAATTAATGCAATGAAGAATGATGTCGAATTATTCGTTATTCGTGCATAACGAATAAAAACGTTTTACCGACGCGTTTGGATTAAGGCACCGGTCAAACGTCGCCACCCAGCGCGACGCGACATTGCGTCCCTGATCGCGGGCTCTACGCGCGTTCTCAATGGCTAATGTTTTTCGTTAATAATTCAAAAACAAAGCCTCGAACAACATCTTGCCAGAGGAAAAAGTTGTTCAGTATCGCCTAAAAAATTTCACAGCTCTGGTTCTACTATGAGTTACGGGACACCCTGTATATAGTGGTAGACAAAATTAGAAGACACCCCAAAAGTTACTATGATGGTCATTTAACATTATACTTATCTGAAATTGCTTTACATATAAATTAAAACCACAACAACCCTCTTTATGATAAATACAATATTAATTTCTTATAATAGCATCTTTTAAGGTGTTTTATAATTTCGTCCAGCAGTGTACAACAATTTAATTCAAGTAATTAAACATTAATTAATGACTTTAAAACGAATGCCGTGGATATCTGATAGTTTTATCCACTAAATCAGTGGATAAGCATTGCTATTATTGAGAAACCAAAGTGAAAAGAATGAAATGTTGTAACCAAGTTTAGCGTTCGTAGATGAATTTTTGCAGAAATAAGAAATAAAAGATATGACGAAGTGCATGATATACTTTATTCTATCGGGGTTTTGGACGTATGCGTACGTGATAAGTACAGCGTTGAATGCATGTGCCTTTATGTCTAAATTAGAGAGCATGTTCTCTGCTTCTTTACGTGTTAATCTTCAATCTAATTGTGATGTATCACATATTTCACGAAACTATTTATTTGACACAATAGAACGCGACGCAAGCATGCCACTTAAAAGCTTGGCTCATAATATTTGTATTTTGTTAAAAACAACAGTTGCCACCACAAGTGTGTCTTGTGGTCACAGATTTTTTAAGCTTAATTGTTCCACCACGACTTTAAAAGTTAATTCAGTCAGCGCAGAAATTCGATAAATATCAATTGCGATATTAAACGGTTACAATGGAGTAGACAATACTGATCGACATATTATAGAAAATTGATATTTGCAATCCTAAAAATCAGAACTGGCGATACAATCCAATACCTGAAACTAATTGTAAGAAAAACAATGGAAGAAAATTGGTAGATATAGTGAAATAGTTTTAATACTATACGGAAATCTATGCTTGAATTTCTGCGACGATATTTACAAATAATTCGTGCATACCAATTATTATAAACCGCTGGAGCATTTACTGAGATATCAAGTACAATAGCGCACCGAACGCTGATAGTTTCGTTAATTCACGCGTGCAAGCGACATAAAAGGAAAATAGAGCACAATGCGCTAAAGCCACGGTGCCACCGAAGGACGTGCACAGGTTCTTGAGGAAGTGATGAAAATTCTGATGAAAGCCTGGGATTAATATATACGTAGTACCACGGGCGGACAGCAGCGTAGAGGCACCGCCGCTAGGGGGCGCGGTTGCTCGATGCAGCAGCGACAATACAGACTGCGAAGCTACGGCGTGTCGTCGGCTCACGGTGACGGTCAAATGCTGCTGCCGCTGAACAACAATAACAACAGTCAGGCGAACAGTAACCAATCGAGCAGCGATGCACCGATGACTGCGGCCATGAGTTTGTCACATCGGCATACTAACTCGTCAGAGCAGAACAACACCGCCTCCGAATCCCATACTCGCCAAATTCCCACTGCCAGTTCGACCCTGATCTCAAACCCAAACTCAATTACGACCACGACCTCGACCACAACGAATAATCCTCCCCGTCTTCCTGGCCTTCAGAACCAATAACAAGGTATGACCACAGTATAGGAATAACCAGTAGAGACACTCCCTCAAAATCGTGTCCGAGAAATGCTACAGCGCATGCCTCATATTACCACTGACAACATGGCATCAGTTCCCCTCCATAGCATCTATGTTTTCTTCATGCGCACCCACGCCACGCAGCGTCATTTTGTAGCGTAGCAACAACCAATCAGAAAATCGTGCGCTACTACACCAACAACATGGCCGCTTATCACGTGACCTAGGACACCAACATCAAAGGGACCGACACGGAGTGCCACTACTGGTTATTCTTATACTCTGATATGGCTGAATATTAAAGCCGCGTGTCGTGGTTCGGCGCTTGCGCGATCTGCAGGTCGGAAACGATAAAAGTAATTGACAGCTTTCGGTCCCATCAAAGGGTTAACGTTTTTTATTTTGTTCATGCACTGTTTCTGTGGACATTAATGAGATATTGTGATAAATTAACTGTTTCTGTTGTTAGTCGTTATACAAGGTGACTTATCTAGCTTGACGAAACGCAGTTATTCGTGAACTATTCGCCGTATTGGAAAATCTTTGAAAAGTTGCATGACTTCTGGAAGGATATATGGTGCAATAATTACTTTTTCCTACATCGTTTATAAACAAAGTCTGAAAGGCCGTCAAGATGTTTTTACATGGAACGCCCCATATGTACATGTTTACAGTACTTCAAAGAGCTCTAAAACATATGTAACGAAGTATTAATGCACAATAGGTCCACTCTAAAAGGTGTTCGAAATGGCCACCATTATTACTTAATTGTTTAAGAAACAGAAGTCATGTAATTTTTGCTTTAAACGTTTTCCTATACGGCGAATAGCTTACAATCAATTTGGGTCGTCAAGTTAGGTGAATCACCACATACGGGTTGTCCCAGAATTCCCCATAGAGCCGAAAAGGGATGATAGCTGAGGTGATTCTAAATACCTTTTTCCTTTGCGCAGTGTTGTTATGAGCATGACGTTCGGCCGAGGCCGTGAATGTGTACAAGTTGCTCGGTCTAATAGGAGGCGTTTACCAAAAGACATATCGAATAAGGAATAAACAAATTAAAAATAATATCAAATTACTCGTTATTCCTGAAGAAGGAATAAATTAATTAGCCGTTATTCGTGTAGAATTAATGAATCGATTGACTAATAAACCTATCAATTGCAGTCTACGTTAAATTAAAAAAGACCGACAGAAGGTTTAAATTAGACTCACCCATTCATCCATAAATGAACTTGCTTCGACGTAAATAGGCCACTGTCACTGGGTCCTCTTACCGATCCTGACAATTCAATAAAGTAACACCTGGTGCACAACAGCTGATGTTACGGTTGGGTCAGCCAGCTCACTTGATTTGACAAAATTTACTACATGCACGGTCACTGTCATTGGTTTATTCTACAGATCCTGGCCATTCGAAGAAGAAACACATCGTGCACAACCGTCGATGTCTCGGCTGAATCAGTAAAAGACCTTCGTTTCACAAAACATCCTTCAGTGCACGATCACTGTCACTTTTCACTTCAAAATTTGAATTTACGAAACCAGTTGATCCTACATTGAACAATTGGTTGCCACGAAAGGGACCGAGTGTTATTAACCACCCGACGCAGCCCTTTCTACTGCCAAATACGCTCTTGCACGTTTGGCAATGCCGTTCTGATATTCCCGAGCGGGTAGTGAGTCACGAGCTTGCGGTTTTAGAACTTAACATTTATTTTGGTGAAAGTAAAAACAGCATCGGAGAAAGCGATCTTTACTGCTTGACGTTCGGATTAATTCTGGCTTAAGAAAATGTGACGTGGTTCGCAACGGACGACGAGGGCTAGTTGGAAAAATGTTATAAGGGAGAGTTACGGGTCTTTACGGAGGGACGTGATTTATGGTGAAAAGGCGCTTGAAGCCCACGTGCTGGCCAGCAAAGTTTTTCGGTTCCCAGGAACCACTGCCGTGGCGAATTTAATGGAGACATTTTTCAGTCACCGGGAAAGCGCTGCGGAAGGTTCAAGACACTGTTATATACTCCGAGATGCCACATCTTTTATTACATTCTTTGTAATGTTATAACTTTTCCGGCGACTGGAAAATGTCTTCATTAAATTCACCATGGCCGTATTTTCCTGGGAACCGAAAGGCTCTGCTGGCCAGCACGTGGGACTCAAGGGCCTTTTCACCATAAAGAGCGTCCCCCGTAAGGACCCGTAACTCTCCGTTATAACATTTTTCCAACTAGCCCTCATCTACCGTTGCAAACCGCATCACAGTTTGTCAAGACAGAATCAGACCGAACGCCGAGCAGTAAAGATCTCTCTGACACTGTATGTATTTGCTGTTTTTACTTTCAACGAAATAAAAGTTAAGTTTTAAAACGCGAAGTTTACGAATCACTAATCGCTCAGGAACACGACAATATTTATTTATTTCACAGTACAAAGGGCCATGTCGATGTCCTTCAAAGTTAATAATAATCGGTCCCTTTCGGGGACACCAATTATTCAAACTGATCTCATAAATTCAAATCTTGAAGTGTAAAATAACAGTGATCGTGATATGATAGAAATTTTGTGAAACGAAGTTGATACACTGTTCCAACCGAGACATCGGCTGTTGTGCACCATGTGTTTCTTCTTCGAATGGTTAGGATCTGTAGAATAAGCCAGTAACAGTGACCGTGCAGGTAGTAAGTTTTGTCAAATAAAGTGAGTTCGCTGACCTGGCTTTAACATCAGCTGTCTTGCACTGCGGGATACCTACTTGTAATGGTCAGGATCGGTAGGATGACCCAGTGACAGTGGTCGCCTTTCGTCGAAGCAGGTCCATTTATGGATGAATGGGCGAGTCTAATTTAAATCTTTTATCAATCTTTTTAAATTTAATGTGGGTTGCAATTTATAGGTTTGTTAGTCATTCGATTCATTGATTCTACACGAATAACGACTAATTAATGTATTTCTTCTTCAGGAATAACGAATAATTTAATATTATTCCTAATTTGTTTATTCCTTATTCGATATAACTTTTGCTAAACGCCTCCTATTAGATCGGGCGACTTGTTTACATTCACGGCCTCGGCTTAACGTCAGACTCGAACACAACACTCTCGCGGCTGAGCGCGGGCTCTAACCGCGCTCCAATTGGTCAATGTTTTTCGTTAACCACTCAAAAACGAAGCCCCAAACATTTTCGCAAAAGAAAAAGGTGTTCAGGACAGAGTGCAAAGAAATGTTTTGTCGTCGCTAGCGTATGTAAGCAAATACTACATCTTCGAGTGGGTCAGACCTGTTGAAATTTCCGCAAAGATAACATTGACCTTGAAAATTCAACAAGGTCAACAGTTTTCTTAGCAAGATGTAGAATTCACTTATGCTAGCGGCGAAAAAATATTTCTTTCCATCCTATACATATATGTATATATGTATATACGTACACTTTCAAAACTCTGGGTTTAATTAATGCGACTGTTTAACATCATTTTTCAAGAGAACGGTCGAGTTGTGACCCATGGTATCTTTGATACTTTTTATCCTCATAATGGTTAGAATAATATA
The DNA here is from genome assembly GCA_023838395.1 of Holcopasites calliopsidis. Lineage (NCBI taxonomy): Eukaryota > Metazoa > Arthropoda > Insecta > Hymenoptera > Apidae > Holcopasites > Holcopasites calliopsidis. The sequence continues at coordinate 723,663 of JALHAQ010000052.1, forward strand.
AAGCAAAAAATTGCGACCTTAGTTTTTCAAGGTCAAAGTCAATTTAAAATGTTTTGTCGCCGCTAATATGCAGGGTGTACCGGAACTGCTGTAAGAGCCACGAAGTGGTGATTCCTGAGGCGATTCTAAGGAACTTTTTCCTTTGCCAAAACTTTGTTTCAGGCTTCGTGTTTGAATTGTTAACGAAAAACACTGACCAATCGGAGCAAGCAGAGAGCACGTGCTCAGCGGAGAGCAGATCGTGAGACGGTGAACCGTCACCTTAAACGCTTTAGCTGTTGAGAACGGGCTCTACGCGCGCTCGAATTGGTCAGTGTTTTTCGTTAAAAATTCAAAAACAAAGTTTTAGACTAAGTTTTGGCAAAGGGAAAAGTTGTTTGAAATCACCTCAGGAATCACCCCTCCCCGGCTGTTATAAGAGTTCTGGGACACCTTGTGTAGGAGTTCTAAACCTTTGCATTGGTTAGTAGTATATTGAACAAAAATTTGACGTTGAAAATTAAGGTCACTATTTTTCATGGCCGCTTTGGTACTTGTTACCCTCATGATGAGTAGACTAGGGTGAAACAAAACATTGTTAACCTTACTTTCCAAGGTCAAGGTTAAGGTCAATTTTACTGATATTTTTTTTTTCATCAGGTCTCCACCGATTCGATGATGTTGAATTCGTTTATTCTAGTAACGATAAAACATTTCACCCTGTACAATTTTGTAAAGAACTGTGTGTGCAGTTGAATAACACGGAAATGGAATATCGTTTTTTGAAATTGCATCGTGTAATACAAAGTAATAAGGATAAAGATAGTCGAAAATGTTATTAATAATTATTATAACTTTTTGACACAGTATTTTGGATGCGACTAATGACTTAAATCGGTTGTCTGAATTTAAAAAATTGTTCTTTTGGCAGGATATTACCTATTAATCTATTTTATATGTATATCTTTCTTGGAACCATTTTATGTAAGCATGAAATATTTTTGAAGATGCATAAGGGGTATAACTGCATACCTAAAATACGTAAACAAATATTAATCAACGGATGGAAAAGTTTTTGATTCGTAATTCGAACATAATTAAAATTAGAAATGATAAAATGCCATAGATATAATTATATAAAAAATGGTGAATGTTTATACTGTGCATACTGTTTGGATAATGCGTATTACAATACTTAATTCCCTATAGATATGAATTCGGCGAGGGTATATTTGTCCTTTTTCAAGATTATTGTGCTAACAATTTATAATTTTCAAAATGAATAGCACAACACGCTTTTACCACATAGCTAACTTTTACTCATCAGTAAAACGTCATATTTATCCGTATCGGTGGTAATTTCTATGGTACGAGTTTACAGATCTACAGATGATATATATCATTGCCGATTTATTATTAATCATTATTAGTTTGGAATTTATAAACACGTTCCTACATTTTATATTAACCGTTAGGTTGCAAAGTTAATTATCTGTTACTATTTCTCTTTTATAACTACTTCCACATTTTTTATCATGTAATACAAATTTAATATTATGTATAAGGTATCCCTCATTAAGAACATACCGAGTGTTTATATAAAAGTTATCATCTGTATATTTACGACTTGAAAAAAATATGTTGGTCGTATTAAAACTCTCGATTTTTCTCGTTTATATTTAATAAATAAAGCAAGCGTTAGTCAGGGGTGGACAATTTTAGGTGGATCAGTTGTATATACAAAAGCGACGATTTACTGCCTTTATTTATTTAGCATTATCTAAATTTACGTTTTATCAATTTAATCCTTCGAAATAGGCACTCTACATTGCTGAATATTTTATAACACCCTTTTATTTCCACGACTCTAATGGCTCGTAATCTATCGTAGTATAATGACACTTTAATTAATAGTGTTTAAATCGGGGTACACAAACATTTATCAGATAAGATTTACTTAAACAATCCAATAAAGGACTTACAACTTGTTAGACAAATTCCATACATTTTTGTTCCCAGAAAACCATCCCTGTTTCACCTGTCACCGTATCGAGATCTGCATGGGAGAGACTTTGAATATCGTACACAATGTTGTCGGTAGTTTCTCATTTGACTTTATATTTTATATACTTACTAGTAGAGTAATTTCTCCCACATTGTCTCTGGTCAGAATAGAAGGTGGACAGTTTGTGCAGACCAGACACTATTTCTCGAGCCTCGCAGCACACGTTTGAACTTGCGAATAGGTCATAAAAGAGAAGGATGGAATGAGGGTCGCGGAAGGTTACTATAACACATAATGATGTTATAATAGCAAGTACAGTGCAACTTCCTTTACATGAAATTTTTTTAGCATATTGGTGAGATTCTGCCGATTAACTTTGGATCACATTTACTTACTAATATTTATCGAGCAACATTTCATTTACACGTGCCCGGAGGCTCGGGCTGCGTTGCTATGGATAATGCGGAGACACGGGCTGCGTTGCTATAGACCGTGTGAAGGCACGGGCCGCGTCGCTATGGACAATGTAGAGACATGGGCTGCGTTGCTATGGACAATGTGGAGACGTGAGCTGCGTAGCTGTGGCCACTGTGGAGACATGGGCTGCGTTGTTATGGACAGTGTGGAGGCACGGGCCGTGTTACTATGGATAATGTGGAGACATGGGCTGCGTTGCTATGAATAATATGGCGACAAGGGATATATTTCTGCGGCCAATGTGGAAGCACAGCCTATGTTTTCAAGGTGTTCTTGATCGATTTCGCGCAGTTTATGCCAATAAATTTTATTGAAGTAAAATGAGTTATACAATAAGTGTAAAATACGTGAATATGTTCCGAGTTATATCGTGTTTGATCTCGTTTTAATCGAAAAGATCTACCAATATGTTAAAATGATTTTTAGATAAAGAAAGCAGAGTTAAAAAGGTCATATAATTGTACTATGAACTTCCAAGCTCTGAACTCTCAGCAAATAGCGCCGCGTTTACATTAGTCGTACACTTGTCTGGATCCGAGTTAGGTAACAGGCAGGTAAATAGCGTATGCATAGTAAAATTATGCCTGCGCATAACGGCATGGATACTGTGAAGGGACTATCAATAGGAACAATGTGGGAGAATTTACTGTACATGGCCGCGCTGTACGAAATAAAGCTTATTTTATGGATTGCTCGGTATATCTAAACTCGTGGTATCTGGCCTCATTGTTGGTACACTAGAATAGAATTCAAATAGCTATAAATGATTAAAAATAGTCGGTGATTTTTTTTTTATTATTGCCACGTTTCAAAGGTGTTTTTACTTATGAGAAAATAATTTCTATGAAAAATAGCTCCAAGCACTTTAAAATTAAGTTTAAGTGAGAAATAATTGGTGTAATTGGCAAAGTCATTTCGTAAATTTCTGTTACCGAGTAGATCTAGATATAGAGTCTAATTTTTGGTATTGTTCTAAAAGATACCACGCATAAACACAGAATTCTGAAAGAAAAGAAATAGTGAAGTATGATGATAAAAAAAAGATTGTAAAATTTGAATCGTCATTAATCATCTTATTAGCGACACATCTTATTTTCTCATAGATACAAACACTTTCGAAGGAGTTACAAGATTACAGAAATTTGAATGTAAACAGTTAACGATCACATTCGTGCACAGATTTAGTTGACTTTTCATATTTCTTTTGCGTTTGCTTTAAAAAATAAGGAATACTACTACACGAATAATTCGTGCAATAAATCGAAAAATTTTGCCATTTAACTGTGTAATTTTAACTGTAGCATGTATTTGTGCAATAGAAAATTGTGCGTAGTTCAACCCTTTGCGCACTGTTGTCCCATCTGTGGGGACATCTTAAATTTAGCACACAACTCAGATGTCCCTTTCATTGGGACGATCTATAAACTGTTATAACTTCGTGAAAAAAATCGTTCAGCAATCCACCTGGGTCCATTTTAAAGCGCGAAGCCTGTACTTTGTCATACCTAGGTTCATTCTTTTTCAAAAATGTTTTTATATCCTGTAACGGGCGGGAAAGTGACTTTTCCTGTTTTACAGATTCAAACATGTCTACAGGCATTAAGAAACTTTTCTTCATAACTCAAATCACCATGAACTTGAAGCCCGAAGTCTCCCCTTTAAAATAACCACCTCACATTTGATATACGACTTTTTTGTTGCCGTTTTATCGAACTTCGAATCAAAGGTATGCCGACGAAGTTAGAATGTCGGGTGTCTTCACTTTCCCATCTAGAAAAGCAGAAACTTCACGCTGTAAAGTGAGCCGACGTAGATTGTTGCATGATTTTTTTCACAGAGTTATAACAGTTTAAAGTCAGGGTGTCTCGTAATTCGTGGGAAAGACGGACATGGGAGATTCCTGATGCGGTACTGAACAACTTTTTCCTTTGGTAAAATGTCGTTTGAGGCTTTGTTTTTGAATTATTAACGAAAAACACTGGCCACTCAGAGTGCCCGTTCCGTCGCGGGCGTGTTCAAGACTGCAGTTGAGCGTATCACGATTTTCTTTCGGTTCAGCGCGCGTTCTGGTTGGTCAATGTTTTTCGTTAATCATTCAAAAACGGAGCTTTAACTAACATTTTTGCAAAGGAAAAAGTTGTTTAGAATCGCCTCAGCAATCATCCTCTCATATATTTGCATAAGGTAACGAAACACCCAGTATAGCTAATAATGCATAACTTTTCCCGTCTTCTGCATATGGGTATGTTAATATTAAATTGCTAGTTTCTGATAGATTGTACCTTTATCAGAATTAGAACAAATTCTGTACATGCAATATGCTTGAATTTAGGAATGACAATTTTCCCCATAGGTGAAACCGTTAGTATTTCTCTCTTCTGTTCCTTGTTGTAATACGTATGTAATTTTATATTCGTTTTGTGGATGTTATTTTGTTTCTAATTTAGTTCATAATATAAAAAATCGTTGAAACTTGCAGACAGTTCCATAAAGTATAATAAAAGAAACACACATGAGATTCTAACAATAAATGTAGTTATGTTCATCACATTTATAATTTATCACAAGAATACCTGTACTGTTTTCTATATCAAGGAACAGTCTGCAAATTTTAAACTCTGCCACATTCAGAGCAATTTTCGTAGATATTTTCCGCAATTTTCACTAAATTTATACAAAATTGTAATATATCATAATTTTCTTATATATATTTTCTAACGGAAAATTTGTACGATTTGCTCTTAAATGGTAAAAGTAAGAAAAAAACATAACATTGCATGCGTATCTAAATTCTAATTCGTAAGAACCCAAAAACTATAGGATTAATCCAAGATTTAATTGCAGGTGGAGTAGAAGACATGGGCATGGCGTCTCAGGGGGCACACAGCGTGACGTAATTGATTATCGCACTGGTTACATAAAATCGCACCTCCGCTCACCTTCAGGAAGAGTTCGGTGACTATGTATGCTATCAATTCAGATAGAATCGGTATGCCAGAAGGATCTAACGTGGAGGTTACAAGCATTTGCATTTCAAATTTAAAAGGATCTCTAAAGAATGCCAGTAGCGGATATCGATAGATTTGTAGTAAGGATTGTTAATTGCAATACCTAAATCTTTATCAGGTACCTTCGTTAGCCATTTTTTATACGCGACGTTAATTTAAAGAGTCGTGTGATATGTAAAAAGATATTGTAAAAAGATAATTAGTTACCTGTTTCAGTATGTCTAGAAAAGACTAACATACGGTATAATTAAGTTATATTATTTATCTCGATTGAAAAAACAATTACTGATTGAACTATTCAATCAGGACCTTTTCCTTCTGTATGTTGTTATATGGTATACTTTGTTTTTTATTGATTAAATGTTTAGATTGTTTGTCATGATTAGTAACGAAGTGTTATTATATAGAAGTTATGGGAAGATTCTCAAGAATAAATCCGAATAGAGAGATTTCGTTCTTGAGAGTACCAGCAGGTCGGAGCAAATCTAGCGTTTCGCAGTTACTTTTGTGTATAGAATTTAAAGTCATTATATGGATATTAAAACACACAGGATTTGTTTAAACTGATTTGCTGTGTTTAATACTACTTATAACACGTAAGAATACAAAATGTTTAATCTCTGTAATGTTTTAAAGTATGATATTTCGCGAAACAATCACCGATATGAAGTTCTGGCTTTCGTGGACAAGTATCACAATACGTGTGTGTTTGTCGTCTTTTTCCTGGAGCTTTCCTGTCATACTGCGCAGTCTGTCTTGCCTCCTGAACGAATTATATGAAACTGATTATTTAATCTAATGTCTACGAACGACGTTAAAGGTTGCGGTATAGATAGTGTTTAATGCGGGAAATTTCCTAATAACTGATCGACTAAACATTTCACAAAATTTAAGTGTGTTAGTGGCTTTTCGTTGTTATATTGTTTTGTTATTTTATACATTATGTATGAGTTGATGACGCACATCTCCATGCCTCAAAAAAATAATTTTCTTCACCATTTGAGAGATTTGCGAAGGAAACAATACGTCGCCGCATATTGGTCCGCGCGATCAACTGCTCTCATTTTCTTGGTATAATTTATAGCCACGATTGGTTTCAATACATTTATAATGGACCCGATATATTGTAACCGATTGGAGGGATACTGCATCGCTGATGCTCAGAAAAGTTACGATTCGCTTACTTTTCCATGCGAGGACCAACGTATTGTCCTTCTTATAAGCCACAGCCGATTTTAATGAAAATGTCGGTTTCTTTTTTTATTGCAGCTGGCAAGTATTTTCGATTTGGCATTACAGTACCCGTTAAATGGACCTTAAGTTTGAGGAGTTCATTAGCAAGTGGGATACTTGTAAAGTATCTATCACTATACAAATGATAACCCTCAGCACTTGGAATGTTGTTCAGAAGTTTTTTAACTAATGTTAATGGAATTCGAGAGCTAACCGGAAGTTCTGGTTTCTCTAAATTTGCAGTTGTTAAGCTTCCATAGTAGGGAAAAATCGAGTGTACATAGCCGGTTTCCCCATCCGCTAATACGTAAATTCTTCTGCCCCATTTGATCGGTTTCTTCGGATTATATGTTATAAATGTAATCTTTCCCTTGAACTTGACGACTGATTCGTCGACACAAATATCCTTACTAGGTATAAAATGTTCCGCAAACTTCGTGCCGATATACTGCAAAAAGTTGTTTGCCTTTCCAATCCGGGTTCTCAAAGTTGTATTAGAAGATGCATTGCTTTGCAGATGTAACATCCAGAAAATTTGACGGAATCAGTCTCTTCTGAATACCTCCGAATAGAAAGGAATTTTACTGTTGCTCCTAGTTGTCCAATATTCCGATATACAGGTAACCCTCCTATAACACGGTAAATAGATCCCTAGAAAATGCCGTCTAGTGTGAAAACGTGTTGTATGAGACCCAGAGCCAGTACAAAAAGGGGGGTTACGTTCAGAAAACTTATTAAAAGCAGTTTTTTAATTCTACATAAGCAACGTAATTTTTATTAAAAATATAAATGTATAATACAACACAAAACAAAAAAAAAGAAATATTATTTTAATTTAATGCAACTTTAATTTTATCAATTTCTTCGTCGTCACTGCTCCGTATAATCAACCGAGAACATTTTTTCGTTGGAATGATATCGCCTTCACTTTCAGAACTTTTTTCTTCATTTAAAGTTCTTGCATCTTCTTCCCTCTTAAAAAAATCTGTAAATTCACTTTGCTTGCTGGTTCTTATCAGGTCATTGTAAATTTCTCGGTATGGAGCTAAACAGTTTTGCAGTCCCCTTTTGAATTTTTGGCTTCTTTCAGCGCAAGGGTCTGCATTCAAGAAAAGTGACTCGAGATTTTCAGCTACGCTTAGCCCTTCTTGTTTATTTTTTTTATAATTTTTTAAATGTTAAATTATTAACTGCACAATCTCCATCAGTGCTAGTGTCCTCAGAATCCGTTTGATTTACATCCGTTTGATTTACTTCAGATGCCATTTCCATTAAATCCGCTCCGTCAACTTCTCCTTCCACTAATTCCTCCGATTGATTTAGCAAGTTCTAATATGCCACCAATTTCATTTTCTGACGATTCACGCACGTTTTCTATTACAACTGAAGAGGGCCGTATCTTCTTCCAACACGCATTTAACGTTGATGTTTTCAGTTCTTTCAGGGACAGAGATATGATGTCGATACAGTGCTTGATTGAAAATATCTTCCAAGCTTCCATTACATTAATTGATTTTGAATCGGTTACGTTTAAAATCCACTGTAATGCTCTTCTTATATAATACGTCTTAAAGGTATAAATAATACCTTGATCCAATGGTTGGAGTTACGAAGTAGTGTTAGGTGGTATCTAATAGTAATAGCACCTTGAAGGTCAAATTTTTCTGCCTTAAATACCGTTCAACGTTTGGTACAAAACAATTTAAAAATCAATCTTTAAATAAATTTCCAGTTACCCAAGCTCTTGGATTTGCTTTCCAATATACCGGTAAGGTGTTTTTATTTACGTCTTTAAGTGCACGAGGATTTAAAGATCTATAAACTAGCAAGGGTTTCGTCATAAAGTCCCCCGACGCATTACTGCACAAAAGTAGCGTTAGACAATCTTTAGACACTTTAAATCCGAGTGCGGTTTTTTCTTTTTTCGATATAAAGGTTCTACTGGGCATTTTTTTCCGCCAAAGCCCAGTTTCGTCGGCATTGAAAACTTGATCTGCTGTGTATCCTTGCTCTTTTATAATGTTTTGAATTTTTTCTGGATACGTCCTAGCAGCTTCATGGTCAGCCGACGCAGATTCTCCTTGAATTCTTATGCCATGAATTGCAAAACGCTTTTTGAATTTTTCGAACCAACCTTTACTTGCCACAAAATCTGAGTTGATAGAGAATTCTCCATGTTCTTTAAGATGTTTGTAAATTTTTAGTGCTTTTTGTTTAATGATATTACCATCCAATGAAATTCTTTTTTGACAGCTATCATCAATCCAAATGCTGAGTGCCTTTTCCATCTTCGCAATTATTGGCGCGCGGGGGCCAGCTGCACGTTTTGTGGTTGTCGAAGATCCTGCAGCAACTGCACTTCTTATTTCTTTTTTCATTTTTCTTAATAGTCCGGATTGTTGCTTCATTCAAATTAAGACCTTTTCCAATGCTAGTTGTTTTTTCTCCTTTTAAAAGACGGTCCAAAATTTGTATCTTTATTTCTAAAGAAATAAATTTCTTCTTAAACGTTGTTTTTTTATCTTTATCGGACATGGCTTAGGACTAAAACTTAATGCCTTAAAGATGAAAAAGTTATTCTTTAACACACCGTGGCTCGACGCGGACTGCTGACCAGCAGCGTGAGGCACTTTTGTTTTCAGACCACAGAGATGAAAAGAAATATTTTCTGCAACACTGTATCTTTAACCGTTTGAGTGAAAAAATCCCAGTACATTTCGAACGGCATGGACAACTGACGGTGCAGTCACTGACTGTCGGAAGTACGCCGCGGCTGTAGAGGTACAGTGTTGTACAAAGGTTATTGCAATTTTCTTATCGTGTTAGAGCGGAACCGTGTTATAGGATGCCGTGTTGTAGGAGGGTTCCCGCAATTTATGAATCGTGTTATGAGAATTACCCCGATGAAGGCCATAAATTCTTCACGTGTAACGTCCACCTGCGAATGCCAAATAGACTTATTAGCCAACTGTTTCTCACGTATTTTTATGTAGAATCGTTAGGATTGTAAACGAAGGAAATATGCTTCGGCTAAATTTAATTATACATAAACGAATACAATTATAAAAGACACTCTCTCGCGACGCACACTCTTTTCTCGATGCGCACGTTTCGACTATCTCATAAAGACTCTACGACGTTCATCCACACACAAGACAGGCGACGATCGCCCGCCGCACCCATTCCCCACGCATCCCGCAGGGTCCATCCGCCAACCGTCCACCACGGCAACTTCACTCCCCACATTTATTTGTGCATATTCATTAGTCAGTTTTACAATTTGGCCTATCAATAAATCAGTGAAATATAATTTGAAAGAGTCCAATGGTTTTGTTACATTTTGAGATATTTGTGGTCCTACGATTCGAGGAGTTTTGAAATTGAAAGTAAAAGGCAAATCGTTTTTTTCTGTGACGTCCTCCCATCCATCACTTTTACTTGAGTCTTCTATTTGTTCTAAATGTTCTTCATCATCACCTTCACTATTCTCCACGCCACTGTCAATTCTTAGTACATTCCGTCTTTTAGGCAGAACTATGTAATCGTCACTATCGTCATTGTCATTGTCAGGTGACTCATACATTGAATTGTTCATACACATATAATTGTTCATACATATATACATTGTTCATACACTGAGTCATACATTGAAATGTTCATATTTTCATTATATGCCCCAAGTTCCAACCCAACGTCACTACTCTCATTAGCTTGCGGATCATTTCTAAGTCCTTTCATTTTTGGGAATCACACTGTATTCTTTAAATTTTGACCACAAATTTTATTATATACACGGTACTTTTTGGTGGTAAAATAACGTGTGTGATGTACACAGTGACTACCTTCTTAGCGATCTTAATGTTTCTCGAGAGCTCATTCGAAAAAGACGGCCTGGAAATTTCTCTGAACAATCATACATTGTTATCTCGTAAGTCGCGTGAAACATTTGAATCACGAGGCATAGTAGGGGACCATAGTGTTTTGTCATTGTTTCGATTTTCGAAGGTTCCTGCTACGGGGACACCGATCGCAAAGGATTAAACCTACATATCTTCGGCAAAATTATTATTAAACTAGTAGTTAACTTACTTGCCCTTTTCAAAATGAATTAGGTTTTGTATCTGGTTCGTTCTGTTAGAAAGTAATATGATTCTGTTCAAGAACACAAAGTTGACCCTTAGATGTCCTTCACACTACCACTCACGAAAGTACCAGTTGCATAACTTTACGAGCTTCTCTTTGGACTTATTTAACTTCCGTCTGGAACACTTTGCGATATACCTAATAGTTTCGAAAATATTTCTATTCCCAGTTTTTTCATTTCAAAGATATAAGATACATTTAAGGTACATTTGGAGTGGATTTAGATTAGTTTCGGTTTGAGTTAGGTTTAGGTTAGCAAAGTTACTCAGTAGCAAAATAAATATCGTGCTTTTCAGAGGTATGAGATCTACATATCTTCGGAAAAATTATTATGAAATAGGCAGTTAGCTTATTTGTAACCTTTACAATGAGTTAGATTTGGATTTGGTTCGGCTTGTTAAGAAAATAATGCGATTCTATTTGTATTAAAAAAAATAAGGTTGACCTTCAAATGTCCCTCATAGTACCACTTACGAAAATCCTTGTGTTCCATCGGCTTGAACCCACCGGGTTGAACCTGTTAACAAAGATACTCAGGACGTTGACCTCGACAATACATCTGAAGGTCATGTAAAAAGTTTATGTAACCATACTCCTAAACAATTACCATCTTCTTTACTCCAAAAGCTTCAAGCTATAACAAATAAAAAGGAACGTGAGAAATGACTTCTCAGTTGGGTCAATTTAACCAGATAGCTAACTCTGCCGTTAATCACTATTTAGAATAATTGATTCTTACAGTTTTGCATTCCGTGTGTTCGTCCACTCGCTCTGGGGTTTCGTGGAAGACTGTTTTTTTTTAAAGAATCAATACTTACCGTTCTGCAGGGACCAGCAGTTTTCTTTTTGTTTACGAGCAGGCTAGACACTCGGAGAAATCTACCGCATGCTCGTAATGAAATTATTTCATAATCCGATAGTAATTGCATTGCTCTTAATAGTACAGTAGTGGCCGTGTTCTCGAGCGCGGATTAGGTTCGGTTCGTGGATGCGCGGTTATCCCCACCGATTCTTGTACCTGCGATTACGGTAGCAACTTTTATAAAATACAAACGGGAACTTTCTATTCAATTGACCAGTAAGTTGATGCAGTTTTTATATCGTAGTAAATTTGTCCCAATAAGATTTCTCTGTCGGATATTTGTTATGTATAACAAATACTGTATATAGTATTTGACAGCCTCCTTGTTCCTGTTCCTCTATTACAGTGGTGGGCAAAATTATAAGGCTCCCTAATCATTGTTGTGATAAGAAATTAATATTATATTTATCTTAAAGTGCGTTAAAATCGTTTATTTTTTACTAACATCTTACTGAACCAAACGAATGTTACAACAAATTTTCTACTTAAACAAACATAATACCATTGTTCCCGAGTGAAGGCAGCGACTAAAGTTCATGGGATTTCGGAATAAAAAACTCAAGTGATCTGAACTTTGTTGAAATGCAATTTAATTAAAATAAGTTATCACTTCTTTCGGTAGTTTGGCTCTTTTCCAACGATCTACTAGTTTTGCACATTCATTACTGATACTGATTTATGCGATACACTTCGTACATACAGTTAGTTAAATTACATGTCAATTATTACGTACCTACATAATTATCAAAGTCTAACTTATTAGCGTTAGGCGTTTACTTGTAAAGCACTTTAGGAATTCTTTATTGTATGCACAGTATATGTATTTGAAAACTTGGCTTATCAAGTCTAGACAAGCATTATAAACATTCTCTTCTTGTAACTTTACATATTCTTTGCATAGAATCAAAATACCCGTTTTCTTATATTAAATATAATTCGACAGCAAGTAAAACAAAATGTTAATACTAACAAAATTGAATTTTCTTCTTGCAAAACGTTAATATGAATAATTAGGGTACTCCTCTCGCCTGCAATTTAAGATACATACGATGATCATATATGTATAGGTAATTCCAATTTGCCTTTCACATTTTTTAACATATTTTGTGATCATATTCTTAGAAGAAATAAAAATAGCGCAAAACAAAATAATATTTACACAATCATTTTTAAATCGCGTTGTTATTAACTTGTTAGTATAGTGTCCAATCTAGTTGAACGTTTATCATTATAAATTGTATATTTAACCTATAACAATTAAATTTTTAAATACTTGGTGTTGTAGTCACATTCATCTTAAAGCCCCATATGCTCCCCCGGTAAAAATTCACCCGCTTTAATTTCAAAGAACTACCAAATCTCATATTCGTTACACAAATTTTCAAATTTTACTTTCGATGTAGTTTAGTGTATCCAATGGATTACTAATAACATTAATTAAAACGTATGATGGTAATAGATGAAATATTATCCGGAAATCTTTTTTGTAATTATTTCTAAAAATACTCAGCTGAATATCGCACCACTTTTAAAAGTCTGCTTTGACAATTTAATAGTGATTTATTCGAAAACACTATGTATAATTACGTACTTTGAATGTTCTTCTCGGAAACATTATGATTCAAAAGTCGTAATATTAGATAAATTAATAAAATTAATTTCAAATACACTATTTTAGTTTAGTGTTATCACTGAGGGTCGTACTACTGTACTTTTCTAATTGCAAATTAATATCAGTCGAAATATGCAATAAAATATGCATTAAAAAATTGATAAATTAAATACCTTAATTTACTTACGATCATTTTAAATACTACCCTAGCGTTCATACGTATTTATTATTTATTATCCGCACAGAATAATGTACAAGATAAATACTATGCTATAATGGAGTCTTCAGATGATCAGTGTAGTGGGTGTTCAGATGCTACATGTCAATATTTTAATAGGTAATTGCTGAAGTTATTCTGAACAACGTTTTCTTGGACGAACATGCTTGTTGAGGCTTCGTTTTTGAATTACTAACGAAAAACACTGACCAATCAGAACGCGCGTAGGTTCGTGGTTTGCCGAGAGACGATCGTAGTACGCTCAACCGCGGTTTCACACGCCCTCTCGGCTGAGCGCACGCTCTACGAGCGCTTTGATTGGTCAGTGTTTTTCGTTAATAATTCAAAAACGAAGCCTTTACCAACATTTCCATATAGGAAAACGTTGTTCAGAATCACTTCAGCAATCACTCCTTAAAATATTGACATGCAATAGTCGAACACTCTGTATATGTATCGTTAATATTTTAAAGTTTGCAACATTATCGTACGTGAAAATGATCAATATGTATGGTCAATATTACGAGAATGTTGAGAGCCTACAAATATTGACAATATATATTGATCGTTTGAACACACCATAATGTTAGTGTTTATAATCCTGTTATTAACTGAGAGCGATAGCAGAATATTCATGCCATCCCAACGGTTTATCTTTTTTCCAACTTAAAATTGAACGAAGAATTTAATTTCAGCTTAGACATTAAATGTGTTAAAGTCTTAATATTATATTCTATTACATTTTTTTTGTAGGAAATACTACTGAGATATCACTTCTTACCATTTCGGATTCATGAGCTTTACAAAATATATTTCTCACGAATGAAATTTAAGTTTACTTGATCCTTTAATTCCCAAAGAAACAAAAAGACTATACCTGCATTATTTAGTTCTAAGCAGAGGATAAACAAGTTTAATTTTCTGAAACTTACACTCTCGTTAATTAAATTATTTATTGCAGAAATTTAGAAGTTACTCTTATCTCTTTAAACCTATATTACTATAGTTACCAAAAAGAATTAAAAAGGCAAGAAGTAATAACGGTGGATAACATTGAGAATTTCTGTAACCAAATTGTAGAAAAGGAATCCAGTTTTCAATTAAAGCAGAACGTTTTAGAATGTTGAACTGTTAAGCCACATTTTATCTATGATAATGAATAATTAATCATTATATATCATTGATCATTACGAATCACTACGTAAAGTTATGCGACTAGCGAATTAATGTTTGTCAACCAATTTACCGATTCATTATATTCGCGACTACTTATATGCAAGACAATTCAGTTTACACTATTGGTTTTATTTCTTTGCATACCTAAACTCATGTAAATAGGGAACTGCGAACAACTGCAGTTGTTCAAAAGTACGCTTGTAGATATACCATACACACGTAGATGTGTTGTGCGTTGCAGAGAAGATGTACGTCACCGCGTCGTTCGCAACGCCCTCGAACTCCCGACTCTCACGTGACGCTTTCGAACTTCTGCCCTCGCTTAATGCTTTTGAATCTCTTACTCTCCTGTGACGCTCTCGAACCCCCCTCTCTCGCTTGACGCTCTCGAACCTCCCTCTCCCGCTTGGCGCTCTCGAACCCCCCTCTCCCGCTTGACGCTCTCGAACCTCTTATTCTCATGTGACGCTCCTAAACTTCCCACTCTCATGTGATTCTCCCGAACTCCCCTCTCTCACTTGACGCTCTCGAACCTCCGCTCTCACGTGACACTCTCGATCCCCCGCTCTCGCTGGAAGTTCTCGAACTTCCCACTCTCAGGTAACGCTCTCGAAATCCCTACCAGTAGTAGGGGTGGCTCTGCTCTCCGATTAGAAAAACTCGAATGTCCTGCTTCTAAAATTGCGTCATAGTAGGTGGATTCGCGTTCGTTTCATCGATCTTCTCTGCAATGCATAATATATAGACTACCACTCAAAAGTTTTGGTACACGAGCAAATAAGAAAAATAATTATAATTTCTAGGTATCCATCATTTAATGTTAGCACTTTGTTTTCGGGGAGATCGAGTTTGAATATTCGTTGAATACGCGTGTATTCAAATAACCGCGACCTGGCATGACCGGAAATGACGGAACCACCGAGGGCGACTCCTCCTCTAAAAATAAGTCGAAAATGAAGAGTAAAATTTGTCTACATGATGCTTCGTTTTTTGAGAAAATCGAGTTTGGGTGTTCGTGAAGTACGCGTGTACTCAAGTAGTCACAACCCGCTTAGTTTACCCAAGAACTGGTATATTTCAGAGTCAATTTTCTTAAAAACGAAGCGTTGTATAAAAAAATTCCATTATTTATTTTCGACTTATTTCTACACGCAGAATCACCTTTTTTTCGATTGTACCACGATTTGTAATTGCACAACGTTTTGGCTGCTTGTGTACACGCATCCATAATGAGTATTCAATTTCGATTTTCCCAAGAACGAGCTGTCATATGCAAAAACAGTGCTCTTGCTTTTCGTCTTATTTTGAGCTATATAATCTTCCTGACACAACTTGTACCGTGAATTACGGACCACTCTGTATATTAATCCCCCATATTTTAACTCTTTGCACTCGGGAACTATTTTAACATATCTTTCCATCAACTCTTATTTCCTTTTAAAGAATTTAAATTTATATAGCAAATTTTATGGCTGCTGACATATTATATGTATTTAAGCAACTTTAAATTTTAACATTAATTTATCAGTTAAATTTTGTCTCTTATATCCCTATTAGGCACTAAGTTGCCATTAGCGAGACTAATGGCAGCAACACCTGCTAAAATCGAGTCGAGTTTCGCCTTCGACATGCAGCGCCACATTAAAACGTAAATGGCGATCAACTGGATGCAGCGCTTCGTTGGTTGCCAAAACGCAACCAACTTTAACTGTTTGAATCAGGGCTACCGAACTGGCCGCCTTTTCTCAGAGCCGTAGGAGAACGTCTTCTTTCATACCCACTTCACTTGGATGAATTTCTCTGTGCACGTACTCTAAAGTCGTGAGCCGCCAGTTCGGTGTAACGTACGCTGCGAACAGTTGATCGCCATTTAGATTTTAATGTGGCGCTGCATATCGACGGCCAAACTTGGCTCAACTTCGGCCGGTATCGGGTTTTTCCGTAAAGAAGCCCACCTAAATAGAAACCCAGTTAGGCCTCTATTTGGGTTGTTCTTTCCAAATAAAGGCCCATGGGCCTCAGTTGGATACAATTCGGAAACTCCGTGTGTCGATTCTGATGCGATCTTTCCAAAGTTTCTAAAACATTTTGCATATCCGTGTACCACTGAAATTTATAATTGTCACATGTTAGAGTTCAACTCACTAGAAAACAAGCTAGAAATGTTCAGTAGCAGAAGTAGCTTACTAGTTTTGCACGTCTTCTTGCGGATTTATTTGGTGCTTTTGTGTATTTGAATGGTGATACTTCTTTACCGTATCATTGCGGAATGCATTTATGTATATGTACATAAATGTCGAGTGTTCCGCACGAGGTTCTGCATGTTTTGAATAAAGTCATATAAGTTTAAAGAATAAAAATGATTTCTTGTAAATCAGATATTTATGTTTTCGCTTATGGCATATTATGGCAAAGTCCGCACGGAAATGCAGTTTTCATATAGAAGCCCATGTGCCATATACACATGTAGATGTACATGGGCCTCTATATGGACACGATGTGGGATGCTTGAAAATGTAAAAACCAAATACAAGTCCATGGGCTTCATTACGGAAAAACCTGGTACAACGTGTTCACCTGCCTGATTTGGTTATCACGGGTCATAAATGTATCGGTTAAACTCCGAGTTCCTGAGAAGAACATACGGTGCCATCGCATTGGCATTCTGAGTGCAAAGGGTTAACGTTGGTTTCACTGAAAAAAAGGCATTCCTCTATTTTTAGCCGTCTTTTAAAATCAGGTGTTCTATATTAGATGCAGTTATTCTAAATATGTTAGGTGTACCCACACTTTTTAGTAGTACTGTATATCTTCTGCAATTATACACGATTATAAAGTACCTAATACTGTTTGTAGCTAAATATAAATTTCCATTAACTGACATGAAAAATTATGTAAATTTTTAACGCGCTAACAATGCTTTTATCCGCTGTGAGAATTTTTTAAATTATTCCCGTGCTCTACAGAGTGATCTCAACTAATCATTGTCTCCTGTTCGAAATATTCCAGTGTCACTATTAGGATTAAAATAGATAAGATTAGTCGACGAGTATGCGTACTTTAAACTGTAAAGACAATCATTTATTCTAGCAACGGATGACGTGTACAAAGCTTCTCCTTTGAATTGCCGTGTGGTATCGTTATTTAGCTATAATTACAATTAGTTATATTACGAATACGTAATATAAATGTATAATACATTTAGAATTTTGTCACACGGATTTCATATTTTAACATTTTAATAATAAATAGTTAAATAAAGGGTGCATATTCTTTACCAAAGTGTTCTTATCAATGGAAAACTGGAATATTCAAATTTCTACGTTTTACAAGTGTCAAAGTGTGTCGTTGTTAAGTTACGTCGTTTGGGAAATGTTCCTTTGAAGACAAATTTATAATACAGAGCGTTCGGCGAAGCAGTGTACATAATTTTTCAAACACTTCTGATAATCTAAACCTAAACAAAAAATGTTTCTAACAAAAGTTAGTCAGTTTTAAATCACCTACAAATTGCAATATTTAAAATTGATAAGAAATGCTTTTTTTTTCTAATAGAGATCTGGATTGAATTCATAGGAACTTTAACGCACGGTTTATCAACATAGATTTGTAGACTGGTGCTCATTTGAAGGTCAAAGTGTAACATATCGCTGAACTTCTCTTCAAATCAGTTACAACGCTATGAAATCGAAAATACATTGTGTCATTTAAAAAAAGTCAAGGAGACCCTAATGTTTTATTTAAACAAGCATTTTTTTAGCAATTTTAAATGTCGTAATTTGTAGCTGATTTAAAACTAACTTCTGTTAGAAACACTTTTTTGTTTAGATTATCAGCAGTGTTTAAAAAACCGTGTACACCGTTTAGCTGAACACCCTGTATATGTAGAACGATGTAAAATCAGAAATTTTCAAATGGCCGCGAGAATTACTACTATGTATAGTAAAGATGTTGCAAGTTTCTTATTATTGTAGGAAACAAAATAACACTTCGGTATTATATGAATAACATGGCAATTAATTCAATTTTGAAATTGACAGAAATAAAATATGGTGTTTTTTGCAATCGAGAATTCTTCAGCGGTTGTAATCAGAATATATATAAATAATATATATTATTATTAAAAATTATATTAAATATATTAAATATTATAATTAAATAATATATATTATTTGCGCAGGAATTCCTAAACGAAACATGTAAAATTCTGAGGAAAATATCCATGTTCTTGTTTATCGACAAGCTGCGTTCTAGTGGAAGTGATTTGCATAAAAACTTGTTCATAAAGGTTTAACACTAACATAACAAATACAACTTTATACACGATTATCGTCTTATACGTTTATTAACTTACAACTTGGATCAATTACAAACGTTTACGTCGACAAAAACATGTTGCAATTCATGACGAATATGTCAATTATATGTATATGAACCATTATGAATATTGTATCTACAGAGTAATTTACCCAACTTAATGACACGAAAATGTTTGAAACAAAAGCTGACTGATTTCCGGAAAGCTATATATGTTGCAATAATTTTTTCTACATTGTTTATATGCAAAGTTTTATAGGTCGCCAAGATGTTTTTAAATGGAACACCGTATATATTTTTACGATCATTCAAAGAGCACTAAAACTGGTTAGATCAGTATTAAGGCACAATAGGTCTAAAATTTGTATTTATTAAGATATTTTCAATAGAAGTTTTATTTTAAAAAATATTCAAAATGACCACCATTATTACTAGTTTAATCGTTTGAAAAAACGATACATGCACGTTTCGCAATGTACTTGCAAAAATATTTCTACATGCTCTAATAACACGATCTTGCATACATTAATGTTCCGTAAGAAGCAACTTGCTCGGGATCGATCAGTTGTTTATTACGGAATAAGTATACTATTCGGCTTAACTTTGTTTTCGAACGGGACGAGAGCGAACACGGTCAAAGAGTGAGGAGCTCGAGATAGCGGCAAACCATAAAGGGTTCCGTTGAGGCGAAATGTTATTCTTTAGAGAAGAGTAGAATATGGCGTGCCTTCTCATTCTATGAATGAAGCACGCTCCTATTCACTAATTCCGTGTCACTCTTATTTTTTGACAATTTTCAATGTCAGGGTAATCGGCTTTCAATGTTTATTAAGCGCAAAGAAACTGCGGCTTGATCCGAAATAAGCAACTCACTCAGGACCGGCCCGTTGCGTACTACGGCTCAGATATACTATTCAGTGAGTAAGCGAGGGTCTGATTCTATAAATGAAGCACGCTCCTACTCGGCGACTTCAAACAAAGAAATGGGGATGGCGAGTTGCTTCTTTTGAGCCAGGAGTGAGTTTCTTATTATGGATCAGTACTGTATTTTCTATTGTCCTCGTTGGTTCACAATAAACTTCGGTTTTTAAGTTCCCTATAAAACTTCTATCGTAAATATTTCAATAAATACGCACTTTAGACCTATTGTGCCTTAATACTCATTTACGTATTAATACTTTTTGAATTTCCGTCAAAATATATGGAGTGTCCCATTTAAAAACATCGTATAGTGACCATTAAAATTTTGCATATGAACAGTATAGAAAGAAATAATTATTACAACACATGCCCCTCTGGAAGTCCTGTAACTTCTACTCTAAATGTTTTCCTGTATAATTTACAAAGAATTTCGAGTCGTCAAATTAAGTGAGTCACCCTGTATACGGAAAAGTATAATTGTCACTAGAGGTACTTATTAGATAAATTGCATTATACAAGCGTCGTAGTTTCGGTTAGTCTAATATTAACATCTAAAGACTTCATTGTAAATTAAACAGAAACATGTAAATATTGCATACATATGTCAATAAAAATGTTTAATTTACGAAATACTAGCAATGTTGATATTTAGTATTAGGGAACAGTTTATAAAGATACTAGCGTTTCATGTAGAAGCGTTATACAGTAATTATAAATTATTTATTATTTATTATTTTTACGAACTGGATGGATGGGATGATCCATGCTGGATAAATCTGGCGGATTCTTCTCGTAATGACTAATTTCTTGCATACCCTCCGCAGCGATTTCCCATAACCCTGAATGTTTCTGTTTAAAGTTGTTGTACCATTTTTCAACATACGGCCATGCGCTTAATTTGAAGTTAATCGCTTCGAGGCACATAGTCGCGGTAATCAGTGGGAAGTCGGCGATAGTTAGCGTATCTGTCAAATAAATGTAGTAGGTAGTCAAATGCTTACTGTTATTACTTATTGTATTATTCTGTAACGATGCAAGCGGTGCAACGCGAAGTATACTATAGAATGATCTCGTTTTGTAAAATATATCAGTATTATTAAACAATTTATATACGCTTGTTTTTACTTAGAAAACAATTTGATAATGATACAGATAAAGATCTGCTTCACCGATTTCAAAGATTTCTTAATATCTGGTCAAGCTGATGATCCCAAGCAATTTTTCCCTATACGTACATACAGGGTGTTCGGCTACTGCGTGTCAATGTTTTAAGGGGTGAGTGCTGAAGTGATTTTAAACTTCGTAAAATAAAATTAGTGAAATAAAGCTTCGTTTTTTAATTATTAACGATAAACGCGGACCAATCAGAGAGCGCGCTCAATCGACAGACGATCATGGTACGCTTAACCGCGGCCTTGAACGCCCCCTTGACTGAGCGTGGTCTCTACGCGCGCTCTAATTCGTCAGTGTTTTTCATTAATAATTAAAACACGAAGTCTTAACTAGTACTTTCGTAAGGGAAAACGTTGTTCAGAATCACTTCAGCAATCACCCCTTAAAATATTGACACGGAATATCGGCAGTAGCCGAACACCCTGTATAACCCCCGCCCGGCTTTACTTTTCGAGATATTCATGAAAAACTGATCGTCCACAATACGGCGCACAATGAGACAAGTTGCCGATTCTTGTGTTAAAGTCAAAGCACGTTTGATACAAATAGGATAGAGGGGTGACTTTTTTGTACATTTGTGCGAAAACTATAGAAACAGAATTACAAAAAAACTTTGACCTTTAAAATTTATGTGATAATTAATTTTCAATATTTTTCATGAAAATCTCGGTTTCCTCGTTATTGTATGTAATTCGTGGTTGAATTTTTCCTTCACTTATTATACATCATTTCTTATAGAATTTTACACGCTGAACTCAAATCTGACCGCAGAATTTATGTAGCCCTTGAGAATTTTGAAGAAAAATTATGAATCCGTGATGGCTTCACATATAAGACTTTTGAAAGACAATCAGGTGGTTGGCCTTGATAATATATGTGAATGTCAAGGTCATTGGGGGTGGGTTCCCTAAACTCCATTTTTACTAAGCGAGTTTTTCATTTGCAAATACTTACTACCAGCCACATATTCTGAATTGTCACGTTTCAAATACGTATTAAAAACGTCCAGTGCCATCGTCATTTTCTTTAGACCCATAGGTGTTCTTTGGTAATCAAAGAATATAGGAGCCATCTGTGCAAACATTTCGAAGTAGGATTAAAAATTGATAGATTCGCGATAAAATGTACCTATGAAAGTCTATTTTATTTATGCGTAGGCAATATATAGGGTGTTCCACCTAACTTGAGCATACCAAACATCACGCTTATTTTTTATGATAGGGAAAAATATCAAAGGAAACAAATATTTGGTTTGAAGGGGCGAACGTAATGGTGGGCAAAGAAAGTTTCTCATAGTCATTTTTTTCGAGATTTCAAAACCATCGAAGTCTTTTTTAATGGGACAACATATTTCTTCAAGCAAGCAAGAAAACATAACGAAGGCTTGATATTAGTTCATCCTTTCAGAATCTTCATGTTGCACTGTTTTCATCAATACTTTAAAATAAATTTTCCCTCATTAATCATGTAATCACAGTTATCTCACCATTTACATCAATAATCCAAGTTTTATGAATTTTTCGTATTCAAGGTCACATGAAGGTCATAATATCAGAGGTCGTTGAACTCGTCTTGACCTTAGCTATCCTATCGTCATATCAAAAATATGTAGCGCCATTAAAAAAAAAATTTCGATGGTTTTGAAATCTTGAAAAAAAATGACTGGGAGAATTTGTTTTCCCACCATTACGATCGCACCTTCAAACCAAATATCCTTTCGCCTTTCACATTTTTCCCTAACGTAAAAAATAAGCGAGATATTTGGGATGCTAAAGTTGCGTGGAACATGCTGCATATTCCTTTATTATTTTAAAGGTAATATTAAGGAGAAAAGAAACAATAACGAAGAGAAAAATGAGTTGTAACCAAGAAGCAAAAAGCGAGGTAAGTATCGAAGTATGATGGGTATGTTTAAATGTTGCTAAAAGAAAGTACTTGAAAAAAAGACCATGAATTAGTATATTTCATTATTCAAAATATATGCCATGATGCAGGGTGATCATTTTACTGCGCACATCTGGCATTCTATGTGTCAAAAAAGTGCATTTATTTGTTGTAAAGGGGTAAAGTGTTAGGCGTAAGTAAATGTGCGCGATAAAATGGTTACCCTGTACTATTTCGTGATTGGGATGTGACTAAAAACAACATTTAACTGTTTAACAAAAATCAAAACAGTCAACAAAATATTAATTTTGAATATTTGAGTATACATACATATAATACAATACATTACACAATATAACAAACTACATACAATTAGCAGCCATTTTTATTGTTGTGTAATAAAATGGTGTAACATTTTAATGCAAAACTGTATGCAAAAGATATACACGGCCTCCCGGAACTGTCGTAAGAGCCATTGGGGGGGGGGGGGGGGGGGGTATTCCTGAGGTGATGCTGAGCAACTTTTTCTCTTCCCAAGACTTTATTTAGACCTTCGTTTTGTAATTATTAACGAAAAACGAAGCTTTAAACAAAATGTTGGCAAGGGAGAAAGTTGCTCGTAATCATCTTAGGAATCACCCCTTCATTACATGAGTTTTGGGACACCCTACAGACGTATAATGAACATTTTTCCCTTTGGCCGTTTTAGGAAATGATACCTTTGGAGTTAGATTTTGACGTTTTTCAGTATTCTAAAGTGGTTGACAGCAGTTAAGCAGGTTTTCTTTACACTATATTCGCGTTATATTATGTATATTACATTTCACTTACCACATATTCAGAAATAGCGCGATAATACATAGCCAAATTGAAGCACAAGCGATGATTCACAATTGCACGGGCATTTGGTTCTTGCGGGTACAGTTTGCCCGTCGTATCGTATTTATCGCCAAGGTATTGTAGAATAGCATTGCTAACACGTACAGGTGATAAAATGAAGAAAAGAAAGAGATGATATTATAAAAGTTGTATGTCAATTGTAGAGTGTTACTATTTTTCGAATATGTACAGGTTGTCTCGGGAGCGACGGCGAATATTTTAAGGGGTGATCCTATAGAGTAAATAAGACGGAAAAAGAATAAAATTTTTTGGTTCGAGGTTTCACTCTCAAGAAAATTCAATTTGAGAGAAGCCAGTTTAAACAGATAGTGGCTACTTAAATGCATGCATCAACGCATTTCAAATTAAATTTTTTTGAAAACGAAGCGTGGTACGAAAGAATTTTATTTATTATCATGCTTCGCATGAGATTTAAAGTTCGATATCTCGTCTCTGATTAGTCCAAAATGAATGTGTAAGTAGTGTTGTGAAAATGTTTTAGCGTGGACTGCAAGAATATGTAATAAAAAATATAGGTCTCCATTAAAGAATTTAAACGTGCTTTAGTCAAAATTTTCGCGGTTATCGAAATATTAAAAAGATATAGGCATCATTTGTGCCACTTGATATCTTATAACTTATTTATATATATATATATATATATATATATATATATATCTTTATCTGGAAACTCGTATATATATAAAGCACACGCTCTGGATACTCTCTCTCAATTGTTTAGGATGAAACATAATACATACAGAGTGTCACTTAATTCATAGAAGAGCCGAATATGGGAGATTCCTGAGGCGATACTGAACAACTTTTTCCTTTGGCAAAATGTCGTTTGAGCCTTTATTTTTTAATTATTTACGAAAACCATTCGTCACTCAGAGCGCGCGTAGAGCTCGCGCTCAGGAACGGAATGTTGCGTCGCGCTGGATGGTGACGTTCGACCGGTGTCCCGATCCAAATGCGTCGGTATAGCAGGGAGCAAAAGTTGTATCGAATACTGAATCAACGCAATGAAGAATAAGGTCGAATTATTCGTTATTTGCAAATAACGAATAAAAATAATCGAACGTCACCATCCAGCGCGACGCGACATTCCGCTCGTGAGCGCCGGCTCTACGCACGCTCTGAGTGGCCAATGTTTTTCGTAAATAATTAAGAAATAAAGGCTCAAACAACATTTTGCCAAAGGAAAAAGTTGTTTAGTATCGCCCCAGGAATCTCCCATATCCGGTTCCTCTATGAGTTGCGGGACACCCTTTATATTGTACATGTGCTTCGCTATTAAACTCGTAATGCTATTAACTCGTACTACTAAGCATAATAATTTGTGTTGACAGTAAACTTATACCTTTCTCCCATAACAAGATCATCGTCCACTAACACAGGTATCTCCTTTTGTGGATTTAACTATAAAAACAACAGCATTGCGATGCACACTATTATCACGTTTATAAAAAAAATGAGTTATTGAATATTCATTACAATAGCAGAAGTGGGTGTGACGTTAAATAAATATATTTAAAAATAAAGTATACCTGTGCATATTCATCTGTCATATGTTCTCCCTTCCCAAAATCAACGTCAATCAATTCGTATTTAATCTTCAAAGCTTTTAATGCTTGACGACATGCAAGAGATGGTGGTCCGTCGGAAACGCTGTAAAGCTTCATTTTTTATCTGAAGTAAAATTAAGTAAAAAATAATTATTTTGTGGCAAGTCGTATCAGTCAGGCCTGCAGTTTATATGTATTATGCATTTTATGCGTTTGCACTTCCTTGAATACATTATACATGCGGAATGTTTACGAAAGTTTAGCGCTTAGTACGGTTTATTAATCCTTAATGAAAATCAAATTGCCGCTTTAATAAGTTAGGATTTATTGACTTTATTATAATCAAGAACTGAACGTATTAATAACTTTGTAATGCGATATTTGCTGCGGTAAAAACATTGATCTATGAAATAGTTTGAAATAGGACAAATTTTATACATAAATCTCGTACTTACTTAAAATGTTAGAATTTATTATCCAGCAAAGAAACAACGAATGGTGTTTATAAAAAGCCTGAAACTACACTGACAATCCATGCTTCGCGATGCTCGAATTCCCTTTCACTTTACTTACCTGTTTTTCAAGGCCTCTCGTTTGAAGACACGTTGGCCTAAATCATGTATCGAGTGATCGAGTGGATTGTACATATGGATATCCAACTTCGTATGTACTCAGAATTTTTATGTAGCATTTAGTAAAAAAATAATCTATTATAATATTTTTTAACTTACAGGACTACAGTCCTTTCTTCCATGTACAATTATGATAATTATACATACATGAGTGCTTTTTGTTTGTTGAAACGCTTGTATCAATGTGCTTGGTCAATAAGTATAATTTACTATATTTATAGTTTATGCTATTGTTTTATTTGGATTTCGGACAATATAATTTATTGTGCTGTTCTACTTTCTGTGATTAACGATTTATTTTTACAACTATTATACTAAGGCATGTTTACTATGTACAAGTAAATAATGTGATATCTGTTGGCGATCTTTTTCTTATATTGTTACGGTCAAGGGGAGATTGAACGTGTTTTTGAAAAACACACGCTTTATTGACACGCGAAGGATAGCGAATAGTTACAATGTACTCGAATACTTGAGTTCTCGAGTCGTCACTTTACTTCCTGAGTCCTTGAACTCTTGAATTCCCGAATCTTAGAATCTTCCGAATTCCCTAATTCTCTAATTCTCCTGTAAGAGTAGCTCCGTCCCTTATTATATGGTTCCTTATCTCTATTGTATGGTGGGGCTGGATGTTTCTAGACGTGAGTATTGCACAATATGATAACATTTCGGTTTCGCCGTAAGAATACAAATTTAAATTGGTCCACAACGCAAAGAGGGTGGACAGAAACAGGCCCCTGGTTAAAAGCTGCGTCAGGGAAAAGAAATTCGGTTGTAACACAAAAAGTTTCAATGCAAAAATATGAGTTTCCAAAATGTGCCAAGGGAGAGATCCAAATTCGTCAAAAACAATGATCAAGGAATAGTGCAGGTAAAAAGTGATGAAAGAATTCGGAATCACGTGACAGATTTAGGGGTTCCACAAATGACCATTTGCTGACAGCAAGGTGTAACAGGAAAAAGGAAAAATTTAGGGGAATTGTGAGTTAAGTGATATATACAACTTTTTATAAAGTACAATTTTATTACAATATTTTAATATATACAGCGTGTTTCGTTTAAGAGAGAACAATTCGATTTCCAGATATCCTGAAAAATATAAGAGACACGAAAAATCATTTAAACGAAAGCTGTAGCATATCGGGGACACACAACTTGTATTTGCTCTACCTTGAGATGATTCTGAAACGCCCTTTAAACATTGCAATCACTTGTTTGAAATAGGACCCTGTATTTTTTATACATATTCTTGTGACTGACTTCAAACCATTCTCAAGACACTGCTTGTACAAGGTGCTCCACAATAAGTGCTGTTTGATATAACTGCTGAACAATTAGGAATGGAGCAAAAATATAAGGAGATTTTTATCTCAATTTTTTATGTAGAATAGAGTGGTCCAACTGTTTCCGAGTAAGTTTCTCCTCTTAGCAGTACCGCCACTATAGGCCTGAGGCGACCACGCTTGACTCGGCTGTAAGGCGCGATTGATGCGTGATGTACTATAATTGGGGTACCACAAGGAGGGAAATTTTTCCCAGGAGTAGCAGTTGGACCACTCTGCTGTAAGGAATAATATTGCTCCTCGACCGAACACTTTATGGTGTGCCGCTACCTCGGGACCCTCGCTCGCTCGAGCCAGTTGCTTATTCTGGATCAAGATGCAGTTTCTTTACGTTTAATAAACATTGAAAGCCGATTTCATTAATATTAAAAATTGTCAAAAAATAATAGCGTGTGTGACGCGGAATTAGTGAATAGGACCGTGCTTCATTCATAGAATGAGAGTGCATGCCATATTCTATTCTTCTCTAAAGAATAGCATTTCGCCTCGACGGAACCTTTTACGGTTTTCCGTTATCTCGAGGCATTTTAAACGTTACGCGTTTATCTGATCCCCTGCCATTCAGCAGTTTCATTCGACAGCACTTGTCGCCGAACACCCTGTATGTATATGTATACATCTTGCTCAAGCTTTTTGAGGTTGGCGTATCGCCAGTACAAAACCCAACCGCGCGACGCGCCGCGTCCGGTCCTCGCGGTGTACTTCGACTAACGAGACTGGGGAAAGTTAATATGCTTTGGAGAAAAAGAATCGCATAGACGAAACCAAATAATATTTTAACGATCCCTTTGTATACTTAATTGTATATTGTATACTTGAACAAAAACAAACTTCATTTGTTTAAACTTAAAAGAGGAACATGTTCAAAAAATTTCGTCCTATAAAACATGTGAAATGTCTCAAGCTTCCCTACATAAGGGAGGGTTGATATATAAAAAATATATCAATTATAAGATTTTGACAAAATAAACTGTTTTGTTCATATGATGACAAATCTCATAATTAAACATTTTCTGCTGTTGTTTATGCCGACACATTTTGTGTAGAACTATTTAGAACACGTTTGACACTGAATACAGTATTCATGACCCTTAGATGTCCATTTAAACGGCGTCTAAATGGCGGCTTTTTCTCAAAGCCGTAGGAGAACATAGGAGAACGTCTTCTTTCATACCCACTTCACTTGGACAAATTTCTCTATGCACGAACCCCAGAATTGCGAGCCCGCCAGTTCGATACAACGTACGCTGTGAACAGTTGATCGCCATTTAAGTTTTAATGTGGCGCTGCATGTCATCGGCCAAACTTGGTGACTTGTTGACCTGCCTGACTTGGTTATCAAGGTTAAACAAACCTTCAGCATAATTGTTTGCTAGGGGATATTCATTACAGGTTACGTAGGGTTAGATTGCTTTGAGGAGGTATGATACATCTGTCGAGCTTCCCTTGAAAGTATGTCTCAAACCACCCCAAACATAATATTTTAAAACAATAATTTTAATAACACTCATCCTTAAACTGAAAGCACCGAAGGATGAACTGTATAGGGGACAGGGGACTGTACACTTGTTCAGTTCATAGCCCTTTAAACCAAACGATTATTACACAAAAAGTAATACAGAAAGCGACACATGGCTAATGGTAATCAGTTCTTTATTCATAAACTAATCGGGGTAATAAACACAAAAAACAATCAACTTCATTCATAAAAGCGACTTGTTTTTTTGGAAAAATTACGATTTAGGATTACAATCCCTAAATCGTACCACCCTAAATCTAATTCATACTTTCCCATTTGACAGCAACAATGATTACATATACCGGGTGTCCCAGGTTTTAAAAGCCAAACATTGTCAGTATACTCTATGGGTCTATATAAGAAAAAAATGTTACATGAATACAGGTTGTTTAAAACTTTATTAAAAAGTTATAATACAAATAAGAATTACGTAGGCAACAGTAACGGACAACAATTTGACACGCAGTTAATATTTACATTTAGTCTGTTTATGCGAGCAGTATTTACTGTCCGAGGTCGCCAAAAATTTTGACTCCTAAGTTGTTAGACTTCATACCGAAATGTCGCAATTATTTTACGAATCGTGAGTATGCACTTTTTAAACAGACTAGATGTAAAATATTGCTGATCTATTCCTACATTGTATCGCAGTAACTTCATGATAGACTGATGTCCATTACCGTTTCCTAGGTAATTCTTATCTTTGTCGTTACCTTTTAATAAAACTTTAAATAAACTATGTTTATATACTGGTAGCCCTCCTACAACACGGCATCCTATAACACGGTTTCGCTATAACACTTAAAATTTCAAAATTTCAATAACCTTTGTACAACACTGTACTTCTACAGCCGCGGCGTACTTCCGACAGTCAGTGACTGCACCGTCAGTTGTCCATGCCATTCGAAATGTAACAAAACCATTGGACTCTTTCAAATTATATTTCACTGATTTATTGATAGGCCAAATTGTAAAACTGACTAATGAATATGCACAAATAAATGTGGGGAGTGAAGTTGCCGTGGTGGACGGTTGGCGGATGGACCCTGCGGGATGCGTGGGGAATGGGTGCGGCGGGCGATCGTCGCCTGTCTTGTGTGTGGATGAACGTCGTAGAGTCTTTATGAGATAGTCGAAACGTGCGCATCGAGAAAAGAGTGTGCGTCGCGAGAGAGTGTCTTTTATAATTGTATTCGTTTATGTATAATTAAATTTAGCCGAAGCATATTTCCTTCGTTTACAATCCTAACGATTCTACATAAAAATACGTGAGAAACAGTTGGCTAATAAGTCTATTTGGCATTCGCAGGTGGACGTTACACGTGAAGAATTTATGGCCTTCATCGGGGTAATTCTCATAACACGATTCATAAATTGCGGGAACCCTCCTACAACACGGCATCCTATAACACGGTTCCGCTCTAACACGATAAGAAAATTGCAATAACCTTTGTACAACACTGTACCTCTACAGCCGCGGCGTACTTCCGACAGTCAGTGACTGCACCGTCAGTTGTCCATGCCGTTCGAAATGTACTGGGATTTTTTCACTCAAACGGTTAAAGATACAGTGTTGCAGAAAATATTTCTTTTCATCTCTGTGGTCTGAAAACAAAAGTGCCTCACGCTGCTGGTCAGCAGTCCGCGTCGAGCCACGGTGTGTTAAAGAATAACTTTTTCATCTTTAAGGCATTAAGTTTTAGTCCTAAGCCATGTCCGATAAAGATAAAAAAACAACGTTTAAGAAGAAATTTATTTCTTTAGAAATAAAGATACAAATTTTGGACCGTCTTTTAAAAGGAGAAAAAACAACTAGCATTGGAAAAGGTCTTAATTTGAATGAAGCAACAATCCGGACTATTAAGAAAAATGAAAAAAGAAATAAGAAGTGCAGTTGCTGCAGGATCTTCGACAACCACAAAACGTGCAGCTGGCCCCCGCGCGCCAATAATTGCGAAGATGGAAAAGGCACTCAGCATTTGGATTGATGATAGCTGTCAAAAAAGAATTTCATTGGATGGTAATATCATTAAACAAAAAGCACTAAAAATTTACAAACATCTTAAAGAACATGGAGAATTCTCTATCAACTCAGATTTTGTGGCAAGTAAAGGTTGGTTCGAAAAATTCAAAAAGCGTTTTGCAATTCATGGCATAAGAATTCAAGGAGAATCTGCGTCGGCTGACCATGAAGCTGCTAGGACGTATCCAGAAAAAATTCAAAACATTATAAAAGAGCAAGGATACACAGCAGATCAAGTTTTCAATGCCGACGAAACTGGGCTTTGGCGGAAAAAAATGCCCAGTAGAACCTTTATATCGAAAAAAGAAAAAACCGCACTCGGATTTAAAGTGTCTAAAGATTGTCTAACGCTACTTTTGTGCAGTAATGCGTCGGGGGACTTTATGACGAAACCCTTGCTAGTTTATAGATCTTTAAATCCTCGTGCACTTAAAGACGTAAATAAAAACACCTTACCGGTATATTGGAAAGCAAATCCAAGAGCTTGGGTAACTGGAAATTTATTTAAAGATTGATTTTTAAATTGTTTTGTACCAAACGTTGAACGGTATTTAAGGCAGAAAAATTTGACCTTCAAGGTGCTATTACTATTAGATACCACCTAACACTACTTCGTAACTCCAACCATTGGATCAAGGTATTATTTATACCTTTAAGACGTATTATATAAGAAGAGCATTACAGTGGATTTTAAACGTAACCGATTCAAAATCAATTAATGTAATGGAAGCTTGGAAGATATTTTCAATCAAGCACTGTATCGACATCATATCTCTGTCCCTGAAAGAACTGAAAACATCAACGTTAAATGCGTGTTGGAAGAAGATACGGCCCTCTTCAGTTGTAATAGAAAACGTGCGTGAATCGTCAGAAAATGAAATTGGTGGCATATTAGAACTTGCTAAATCAATCGGAGGAATTAGTGGAAGGAGAAGTTGACGGAGCGGATTTAATGGAAATGGCATCTGAAGTAAATCAAACGGATGTAAATCAAACGGATTCTGAGGACACTAGCACTGATGGAGATTGTGCAGTTAATAATTTAACATTTAAAAAATTATAAAAAAAATAAACAAGAAGGGCTAAGCGTAGCTGAAAATCTCGAGTCACTTTTCTTGAATGCAGACCCTTGCGCTGAAAGAAGCCAAAAATTCAAAAGGGGACTGCAAAACTGTTTAGCTCCATACCGAGAAATTTACAATGACCTGATAAGAACCAGCAAGCAAAGTGAATTTACAGATTTTTTTAAGAGGGAAGAAGATGCAAGAACTTTAAATGAAGAAAAAAGTTCTGAAAGTGAAGGCGATATCATTCCAACGAAAAAATGTTCTCGGTTGATTATACGGAGCAGTGACGACGAAGAAATTGATAAAATTAAAGTTGCATTAAATTAAAATAATATTTCTTTTTTTTTGTTTTGTGTTGTATTATACATTTATATTTTTAATAAAAATTACGTTGCTTATGTAGAATTAAAAAACTGCTTTTAATAAGTTTTCTGAACGTAACCCCCCTTTTTGTACTGGCTCTGGGTCTCATACAACACGTTTTCACACTAGACGGCATTTTCTAGGGATCTATTTACCGTGTTATAGGAGGGTTACCTGTAATATTTTTTTCTTATTTAGACCCATAGAGTATACTGACAAAGTTTGGTTGTTGAAACCTAGGACAACCTGTATAAATGTTCAAAAAATTTTTCTGCTTGCGCCCGCACAAAGCATATGCACCCACATTTTAACCCTTGTGCATTATATCATATTTTCTTACTTGTCTTCTTCGCACATTTTATAGAACCAGCTGTCATTTGCAACATCTCTCTTTTTTTCTGTTGCGTTTGTTGCTTTTTTCCTTTGTTCTTCAGGTTAAATTTCTGTCTGTGGTCTTCTGTTTAACTTCATCCAAGCTTTTGTGTAGGGTTTCTTTTTATAGGGTCCCTCTGTTAACATTTGAAAACCCGTGGTTCTTCTAGTCCATTCTTTCTCAGCTGCTAGGATGTAGCATTTTATGATCGTAAAGCACTTTCCATCCCCTAAGTCTTTTCTTTGGTGCTGATAAGATTTTGTTATCAAAAAATGCCAAGCTCTACGTATTGAGCATACTAATACGTAAAATAATTGATACTTCGTAATAAACAATGCACAATGACGTAAACCTTGTAAGTTTGGTAAAGATCTTGCAGCAATAAAATATAGAAGCTCCAGTAAATTCGTTTGGGATAATGCTACTCTATCGCGGCCTGCT
Organism: Holcopasites calliopsidis; assembly: GCA_023838395.1. NCBI lineage: Eukaryota > Metazoa > Arthropoda > Insecta > Hymenoptera > Apidae > Holcopasites > Holcopasites calliopsidis. Next base: position 756,878 of record JALHAQ010000052.1, read on the forward strand.
AAGGGTACTCTAGACTGCAACTTTCGATTTTCTGTTGCGTATTTGGTGTGAAATATAAAAGTGAATTAAACCTCCCCAGTTTCCTTTACCAATATCGACACCAAGTAATTAATATTGACTCTACACAGTTTAACCAGCTGGTGGTCTTCAAATTCGAGCATAATTAAGTGTCGGACAGCTATCACTTCGTGTTGCGTACTAGCCTGCACCGCTTTGCTTGTGTCGTTTGAACCCCTGTTGGAGCTTCACTAATCGTTATCGCATGCGCTCGCGAGTCGTTACGATACACTAATGTGATAACATGACATATTAAAAATATTGAAGAAACAGACGCCTCCGTGGCGCAATCGGCTAGCGCGTTCGGCTGTTAACCGAAAGGTTGGTGGTTCGAGCCCACCCGGGGGCGTATTTCTTTTGCCAATTGTTCATTTAGTGCAGAATCTGGAACCAAATTGCTAGTTGATACATATGCGAGTGAATTATTCTGCTGGTTTATTTCCTGGTGCGTCGCACAAACATGATGTGTCGCTACACAGACTTTAAATTGAGCGCTGTTCAACACTTTCCCGTTCGGGCTACATTTTAGCATAGACTATAGACCTAAAAGACGGCGCCTGAACTAGAGTTATGGACGGGAAGCGCGAAATATGCGGGGCGCGTAAAAGAAATATGCTTGTTGTAAAACTATCCCGATATGCAGTAATGCTCGGATGTATGTCGCACGTTTGGGTCCGGAGCGCGACAATAATCCTTGCAGGTATATGAGTTGTTTTACTTTATATGTACACGTGCACCACGCCGAGGCCGAGGTTTGGATTAAGGAAGAACAACAGAAATTAGAGAGAAAGAAGTCCGTGAGCAATGGTGAAACTTTTTTATTTTTGACTTTTGTTAAATGAAACTTTTACTTTTATTTATGAGGTTTTTCTGATTATAATCAGACCAAGTACAATATGGCTTAGAATATGTACATTAGTATTCTTTCACTGATGTGAGACAATTTCTTATGTTTTCTATTTTCCACGTTTAATTGAAAATTGTTTGAATATGTGCTTGGTATCATTTTCATCGCGCGGATTTCGATAATCCGATTATGACAATCTTGTAGTGTAAAAATGAAAAACATACAACTTAGATTTTTCTTATTTTGATAATTCATAAGCTGTAATCGCCGATGGCAGACTTAGATAACGCTCGGCCCTCTTTGGATGGTTGAGTTTTGGCAACCAACGAAACGCTGCGAAAAGTTGATCGTCATTAGGCTTTTAATGCAGATTTAAATTAATTGCAACATTTTGTCTTCGTCTAAAAGTGGTTTCTTTGCCAGAGTGTCGCCTCTTATTGTATCTCTATTCTTTGGTTTGGACACCGTCTTTTAGGTCCATGGCTGCAATAAACTTTTGGCCTTACTCTTCAGCTTTCATGAGAATACGTAACTGGTTCGTATTTTGGAAGCAGTTGTTCAACAATAATATTACTATTTGTCTATTCCAGAGCAAGTTAAAATACATCTGCTCTTTGCGGACAACTGAATGGACATTCTTAGATATTTGTCACACCGTGATAGCCAAGTCCGTCCGGACAAGACATTGCAGCAGGTGTGACAATACTCTTTGTCACCCTGATAAAGCACAGGGGTCCAAAGACCACCCCCCTCTCGCATCAAAACCACATATAAAAGGACCTCCAAAAACCCAAAGGGACAAAACACTGTAGTACTCGAAATAAATCTGGTGTAATATATTCTTTGGCTATTCTTGCGTAGAATTGACCTAGAACCATTTCTCGAGTCATACTAAAATCTACAGGTTAAGCGAGGTTCACCACTAGTCGTGAAATTCCAAACCACCTCGATTTTTAGTAAAGACTCTAAGTATTCTCGCAGTGAGTTGGCATACGCCAAATATTACTATTTTATTGTTCGCCACCGTTGCGACGTGACACGGGCAACGTTGGATAGGCGACGTGCGGCGTTAAATTCGCAGCCGCATGACAACCGTTGGTTAAGTTGAGTTGCAATGTGAATACCATCTATCTACTGTTAATTTGGCGCCGGATGTTTACTGCTAAACGTTACTCGTTTTCGGCGATTGTTACTGCCAATTGGCTAGCAGTTGGGACCCAACTGGCTATTAGGGTATTTTTCAAATATAGTTTCCACTTTCGAAATTATACCCTCGGGAACTTCTCAGGCGTGTTTCACTCTCACAAGCAGATAAACACATGAACCTGTGAACAGCAATGTTTCAATAATTACAGATGTTCAATATAATAACATAATAACATTATACGTGTACTAATGATTAACGGGCAAAACCCTTTGTTAAAAAAGTAAATGCTCTAATGGACACTAGGTTGCCATAGCGAGAGAAATGGCAGCAACACCGCTCAAATTCGAACCGTGCTTCCCCGTTGACATGCAGTGCCACATTAAAAGCCTAATGGCGATCAACTGTCCGCAGCGTTTCGTTTGTTGCCAAAACGCAATCAACTTTCACTGTTCGAATATGGTTGTGGAATTAGCCAAAGAAGCGTCCTTCGAACTTTTCATACACATAAATTTCATCCATATCATGTATCACTTCATCAGGAGTTAAATGGGTATCTTGATAATCGTATGGAGTTTTGCCAAATAACTCGGTGACATTGATCCTTCAACGCGATCTTATGCGGAACAAATTTTCTTTAATATCTCGTTAATTATTAACTTTAGGACATACAATGTTTAATACTTTTCCACTTGGAAATTAATGAGCTTTCGAGCTGCCGTAAAAAAGGGACATTTCATTAAAAAAATTAAGTTGGCCTTCAAATCTCCTAAACGTCTCCAGTTATAAAGAAATCGTATACACCACGTGATGTCCTTCTTAATACCATGTAACCTGTGTAGAAATATTTTTTTGTACAACGCATAATTTAGAAGTTAATGGAGGTGGTCAAGTTAGGTGCCTTACCCTGTATAAACGGTTAAAGGTCCATTTATACATAACCGTGTCGTGTTGGGGTAACAGTCGATATTTATTAGTGACTAACGAATAAGTTCTCGCCGAATAAAATCGTTATTCGTTATTCACGAATGAATGCGGCGTTTCAATCGTTATTCTTTATTCGTCATTCAGAATAAAATTTGCTCAACTGTGTAGAGACTGCACTTTATAACCTCTTGAAGGCGACCTACTCAAGAAGCTCTCCGTGCCCCGTTCGGGCCACAGCCAAATAGCAGAGGCTAGAAACTGTGGCTGTGGCCCGGCCGGGGCACGGAGAGCCTCTTGAAAAGGTCGCCTTCAAAAGCTTAGAAAGAGCATTCTCTGTACACAAGGAATACAATTTTATTAGTTTTTGTTTAATCCTTATGAAATTAATCTTAATGAACTCCTGAGATTTTTTCAATCAAAATGATGTCAAACATGACACAAGTCGCATAGTTTTTTGTTCTGTTATAATAGTACGTCGGTCTCTACTTTTTCCCGAATACGTGCCGAAACCCGGACACGGCCTGGTCGTGTTTAAATGGACCTTAAGATAGGTGTTTAGACGTTTAGATCGTAAAGTGTACGGTGAGATTCAAATGAAAAGAGAAAATTATTTCGGGGACGCATTAATGGAACGTAGAAATTTATCTCAAGCAAAATATCGGGGGAAATGATTAGCTGATTGATAATTTTGCATATAAACAGTAGATCGATTATGGCGCAGCGCTCTTCAAGGGACAATAACCCGAAACGCGCTTGGATGGACTCGAAGTCATGACAGTAACGCGGAATTGGTGAAGTACGAAATGAGTCTGAGAAATTTGTGTTGCACCCTCTCTATTAAAAGAATTTGGTTTTTGTAATAGGGTGACCATATAATAGAACCATATTCAAGGTGTGACCGGACCAAAGAGTTATAGAGCGTGCGAATAGTGGAGACATTGGAAAAGTGTTTAGAAGTGCGACATATGAAACCGAGAATTTCGAAGGAGGCATTCACTATTGATTCTTGATGCTTATGGAAAGTGAGAGTACTGCAAAAGAGTATGCCTAGATCACGAACACTGGTGGTAGTTCATAACGGGATGCGGCTTAGAGCATATGGATAAGTTATAGCGGAGACTTTACGATTGAAGCGAAATTATTCGGCATTTAGAGAATTTAGTTAGATCAATCTGAAGAAGTGCGGCGTCTTCTACACTAGCAACAGCTCGATAAATCTTAAGATCGTCCGTATAGAGTAAACATTTGCTGTGTGCGAAAACCTCAGATACGTCGTTAGAAAAAAGAGTAAAAAGTCATGGACCTAAATGGGATCCTTGCGGGACACCAGAGAAAATAGCGATTTGATTAAAGTGGCACACATTAAATTTAACAGTTTGGGTTCTATTGATGAGGTATGTAACTGGATTGTCAAGGCAGAAAGCTACCGTGGAAGCCAAAAGCATTAAGTTTAGCAAGCAAAATGGAATGATTGACAGAATCAAATGCTTTGCTTAGGCCAATGTGCATGGCATTCACTTGTAACCCCCTCTCAAGGCTATTAGAAATATAGCCGTGTTGTTCGTTGATCAATAAATAGCTGCATAAGGAAGAGAGTTTATTGATGACGATATTTTCGAATATTTGGGCATGACGTTTTCGATACTGGTGGGACGATAGAAGGAGGTAGTGGAATTATGCCCATCCTTAAATATGGGTATTACTAGGGAGGTCTTCCACGAGGAAAGAAAGACACCAGATCTTAGCGATTTATTGAATAAGATTCAAAGTATTCGGACCATTATGAAGTTGCAGAACTTAAAGAAAAAGGGAGGGATGCCGTCACTACCAGCTCTCTTATTTATGTCTAGGGAGAGTTAATTGTGTTCAAAACTTCACTAATGCTAATGTCGATGCGAGAGACATCAATAGTGTTCTTGTAGGTAAAAGAATAATGGGAACTGACGTTATCAAAGGAGTAATATTATTATGATTAACAGTATGATTGATGTTTGATATTATCAAACATATTGGCAATAGCTTGATCGGTTGTGGCTAGATTATTGTTGAATAATATGCAAGAAGGAGGTGAACATTTATTTTTAATATTGCGGAAAGAATTCCAGAAGGATTTGGGATTAATATGAAGTATACTAGTATCACAGTATAAGAATAATGTTGTTGGTGTAGAAGCGCGCGATGTTCCGATTAGTTGTTGCTATGCTACAAACTGACGCTGCGTGCCATGGGTGGAGGAAAACATAGATGCTATGGAAGATCACTGACGCCATCTTATCTGTAGTAATAAGGGGCATGCGCTGTAGCATTTCTCGGACATCATTTTGTGGGAGTATCGCTACTGGTTATTCCTACACTGTGGTGAAGTGTATAGACGGTAGGTGAGGTGTTGGGAGGTATGTAAACAGCATCGATGATAATTGTATTGGAATTAAGACGTACCTCAACAAAAGCTTGCTCAACTGATTTTAACTGTCAGTTTGACTAAAGGGCTATTGTAGGTATTGTTTATTGCAATAAGTACATCGCCACCTCTAAGGGAATCGCTGGTTTCAGAATTTCTATGAAGGCGGTAAACATTGAAATTGTGTAAACCCAATTCAGAGTTAGATATGCTGCTATGTAACACACGTCTCGGTAAGGATAACTGTGTAGTATACGTTGGATAAAGATGCAAAAGAACAACGGAGATCAGGTAGTATGGTGCGCAATCCACGAATATTGTGATATTGTAACAAAGGGTTAAAATTTAGTTTTTTTGTCTATCCTATGTCCAATTTAAAAACAGACCTGTCGCATGGACGAGTTTTCGTCCGCGCAATTGGTGACCCCGACGTGATCTAGGGAAGGACCAGCACAGCAACCACAATTGAACATCTCCGATTGACCTGGTGGATGGATTTAGGCTCACACCGCCTAAAAAATCGTAACTCCTCTCCCAGGATAGCCAGCCAAGCAGTTCACGACGCCGAACCCACAGAGATCGCAGCCACGAAGTCTCCCCGCCGTCGCTACACATCGACGCCGATCCTTGGGACGTCCGGCACATACGCTCGCATGCTCGCACGTTCGGCATAACGCACCGACGAAATCGCACGACGCACGCTGCAGAAAAAGGGGGCTACCCTAGGACAGCAGCGTATACGACTACATCACGGCTGGAGCACGTGCTCGCCGTAACGCGATGCAGAAGAAGAGCGGGCCCCGATCATCCATCATCAACAGATCGAGCCGCGGAGAGTTACAGACGCCGGTGAACATCGGTATCGTTAACACTGGCAAGGGGGTACTGTAGCGACCTCCAATTCCTGCCAGTAGAGGGATTTGGCGCGAGCTACCACTTTCTCTCGAAAGTGCTCGCTCCGACATCAGGTCCTATATAAAACATCCTGCGACTATCCCTTACTATCCCGACGTCTAAGGCAAGGGTCTGCTAGGTAGCCTTACTGACGAGTCCTCTAGCAGGCCCAGGACGAAACGCTCTCCTAGTCCCTACTCCATAATTTTCCGCTCAGTCCTTCCACCACACTCTAACCGCTACAATTGGTAGCAGCTCCCCTACGATAGACAGAGAGAGAGAGAGAGCCAAACAGTGAGACAGAGAAAAACAAGCGCTATGCGCGAAACAAGTTTATTCTTATTCTGGACGGAGGATAGGTAGAAGAGCGGTCTGCAATCTTTGGAGATCAGTTAACATAGCAGATAGTTTTATTGCTGACTCCTGATTCGTTGAGCCATATGTGAAGTTGTTTACACAAAACGGAGAGGAATCGTCATTGCGTGGATGCGTAGTCTTGAAATAACTTGGCTGGACCTCTGTACTTAAGCTTGTGGGCCAGAATCGTGATGACATCCTGTTTGGAAGGCAAAATAACCCGAACTAGGTGATAAGAAAAATACGTCGTCTTCTTCAGTTCTTCCCGCCATTGAATTTCCAGGCTTCGTTTCGAATGATATTGATTTTCTACTCATAGAATGAAATAACTATGGGAAGCTGCATAGTAGATTAAACAACACCACACAAAAGATATTTCAATTGATCTTTGAAGAAATTAAAATAAAAATATATTCGCCCAACGTGGGGCTCGAACCCACGACCCTGAGATTAAGAGTCTCATGCTCTACCGACTGAGCTAGCCGGGCTGGTACATCTTCCACTCTCCACTCATTTGTACTGTGGAGAAACAACTATTGTGGCCCACAAATGTGTTTATACACCCATTAACTTTTTAATGATTGATCCAAACGACTTAAGGTTTTACAAAAATAATAAAAGGATTGGTCTACTAGATATCGTGTTTTCGTCGTTTTGAAAAAATCGAAATATTCGAAATTGCAAAGAAAAGAGTGGACCCATTTTTCTCGACTTTTTTATTTGAGGTCGTAATGAAAATATGAAAAATGCCTTTTATAGATGCTAGTAAGGGATATTCTTCCGAATGAAATTTGGAGGGGAGGTCGGGCGGAAGGAGAAATCCAAATCTAAAATCTTAGGTGCGGGTATTTAATAGGTTCCGAGATTTCAGTACAATACATTGTATTCTTCCTGTGCAGACACAACTAACATAGCTGTTTTTGCTGTAGCAACCGTCGTCGTCGATTGTTAAGTAGCCGATGGTACGCCCTCAGAATCTATAGGGTGACCCACGCAAAATCGGTTACTGTAACTTCTGACGAGCAAGGGATGTTCTCTACCTCCAATACGGCTTCAGGTATACTGTAGTTTCAGTATTAATAGTTTGCGGCAAACAATTTTAACGAGGCGGCCACTGACCAAGCGTTGCCGGCCGCCTACCGGCGGCCGAGAAAATTGTCTGCCCGTATCTAATTAATATCCTCTTTTCCGCGTAAATAGCATGCCCATAGCTCGAACTGCATGTCGTATAGCGTATAATTTTAATTCTACAATCAATCGGAATTGTTTATTCGTTTATCGGAAGCTGGTGTCTTGCTATTATACAAAACTACAGTAAGTACAGTGTACTGCAATCCAATATTTTCCATCTGAAATTAAAACGGAACATATTTCGGAAAGAGGTATACGTATTGCAAATAAGAAACATTCCTTGGGCGGTTGAAGTTACAGTAATCGATTTTGCGTGGGACACCCTATAGATTCTGAGGGCGGTATCCTTATTGTGTCATCAGCTACTGAACGCTTGACGACGACGGCTGGTACAGCGAAAACGGTTGTGTTAGTTGTGTCTGTATATAAAGAATCCAATGTACTGTATCGAAAGTTTTTAATTAATATCTCGGAAACTATTAAATACCCGCACCTAAAATTTTAAATTTGGGGTTTTCCCCGCCCTCCACCTCCTCGCAAAATTTCATGTCGATCGGCAACAGGTCCCATTCGGAAGTACATCTCAAGTAAGATATGTGCATCCCGTAAATTTCATCGAAATCGGTTAACGCTACTCTGAGTTATAAACATTTAAAGACCGCAGCACAAGGTCGAGAATCGCACAAAATGGCCGATGTCAACGACTTTCGACCTTATGTTAATATTATATTATTATGTAATTGGTATTAACAAGCATTAATTAGCCTAATAGCCACAAGGTCGCCATTAGCGAGGCTAATGGCAGCTACACCGGTCAAAATCGAGCCGAGTTTCGCTGTGGACATGCAGCGCAACATTAAAAGCCTAATGACGATCAACTTTTCGCAGCGTTTCGTTGGTTGCCAAAACGCAACCAATTTTCACTGTTTGGATCAGGGCTATCGAACTGGCGACTTTTCTCAAAGCCGTAGGAGAACGCTCAAAGCTGTAAGAGAACGTACGCTGTGAAAAGTTCATCGTCATTAGTTTAGATTAGGTATGCCGCGAAAAGTTGATCGCCAGTAGTTTAGGTTAGGTACGCAGCGAAAAGTGAGTCGCCATTAGGCTTTTAATATGGCGCTGCATGTCAACGGCGAAACACGTCACCATTTTGGCCCGGTCAAGGTGCTGACCTGCCTGACTTGGCTATCAGAGTAATAACACTGTTCAACACGAATTTTGTTTTGTAGTAACCACTAAGTGGTCCTTATAGAGTTTCTTGTCCTGAATACAGAATTGTTCTATCACCCTCAGATTTCGAAAAACATGAGTTTTTTGTAAAAACATGCGATTTCGGGCAAAAATGAGGAATTGCGTGAAAACTAAAAACGATAGAAAGTCTATCTTGGTCTTGAAAAATAGGGGAAAGCCTCCCAAATACAATGATATATAATTTTGTAATATTTTGTGGTTTTGAATGCTTGTCAATGGCGATCAAAGTTCAAGAAAGAGACGATGCGCGTACTTTCCACTCACTATTTTTGCAGTTGTAGCAAAACTTAGGTCTCTGGCATGAAATCGCTTCGCCGTATCGGATTCTGTATGCATTTCTATAGAAGAAATAGTCAAAAAAATCTGTTTGAACGGTTTTTAATTTGAACACGTTGAGAAAACGTGCATCGGCAGCGCGTTGATGACGCTTTGCCGCCATGCGGCCATAGCTTGCGTGTGTCGGGCCAGCAAGGCCGCAGCCACGCGTCAACGACATTGAATGGATCCCCTTACATAGCACCTTTTTTCTAGCAATAGTAACTGCTTTCTTATTTGGACAATTATTTCAGAAGTACAACAAAGTCGTACGAATTACACTCAGTTTTCGGTATTTCTGCATAAGTACATATGACTAAGACAACCTAAGCGACTTTTATATTTCGAAAATGTTCTGTGATAAGACTCTCATATCTCCGTCTTCACGAAACCTTACAAAGTTATAATACTCTTCCGCTGTCAGCTATATTTCAGAAGAATTGTAAGGATTCTGTTTAAAAAACATGTAGAAATGATACCTAAATGGGTTTCGCGTTGGCTTCAAATATTATTTGATAAATTTCAAATATTGATATATTTAGGACAGTATTCCAAATTGCATACAATCATAGCAACGAAAATTTTGTAAGTTCATCAACAATGTTGTTTGCTTCAGTTGACATCGTATTGTTACGCACGGTGAAATTATTTCATAATTTTGATTCGTTCGGGAACGTGTCATCCAGGACGACGGTTGGAATTTTTACAAATGTTTATAATCATAAGACGTGTACACGACCAAGCCCGCACCTGCACACTTGGGACCCCTCCTAAAGGAAACTCAGACCTTGGGAGAGACAGACCAAATTCCTGGGAGGCGCCAGCCCTACAAGGAATAAACAGAAGACCACCCTCGCAGCGTTCCCACGAAACTGGAGCAACTGCAGTTACCCCTTCCACAATTACGAGCCTAATTTTCGAGTATATAAGGACCACGAAATTCAACCAAATAGGGCTAGTCCTGGTCACGCGTTCGTTGCGTTAGTTTCGTTCGTTGACACAGACATTGCAAGATCGGGTTAATCCCCTTCGAGCAAATATCTCCTTTCAGTACGTAGTTACTGCTTGGCTTTCATACCTCAATCTTCGGTGAGCCCCCGTGTAATTATTATACGTAAAACCCGTGGATTCATTGTATACGCTCAATCTTTGTAACTTCCATATCATCTTGAATATACCAGTCATAGTTTTCTCGCAAGTTGTTGTTCCATTGCACCTTCTTCCAATACATAGGAAATCCTCGATTTGAACGGGACCCACAAAGTACATCATAGCCGCTCGTGGTGTACGCACGTTACGAGTTCCTTTACCTGAACCCAACCTGACCATCCGTGTTTATACGGCTACCCGGCGTGTACGTCGGCTGTCCGGAAACACACACCTTCCTTGATTCTGGTGAGCCGGCTACGTGGCGCTTCACACCCGCCAAATAGTCCGGAGATCCGGAATCCTTCCATCCGCGCCTATCGGCTACCTAACGACGTCAGCTGTCCAGAGAAGCGCACTCTTTCCCTTTGCCGTGACTCTCGGCTATCCGACGCTTCACAACCGTCGGCCAGTCCTGGGAGAACACGGACCTCTTCCCAAGTCAGTCATTCAAGTTTTGACCTGTTAACCCACTACCCGGTTATCAGGTGTAACCATAACCCTTGAACCTTTTTCCCGGCCAAACTCGCCAAGCCCTGGCTCGTAACAGTATTAACAAATCATACGTATTTATACGGAAATACTGAAAACTGAGTAAGATTCATAAGACTTTGTTGTAATTTCGGAATTATGGCTCAAGAATACACGAACGAAATGAAACGTACATTGTTAGAAAACGGGTGCTATGTAAGGGGATCCACTCGATATCGTTGACGCTTGGCTACGGCCTTGCCGGCCCGACACACGCGAGCGATGGCCGCATGGCGGCAAAGCGTCATCAACGCGCTGCCGATGCACGTTTTCTCAACGTGTTCAAATTAAAAACCGTTCAAACAGATTTTTTTGACTATTTCTTCTATAGAAATGCATACAGAATCCGATACGGCGAAGCGATTTCATGCCAGAGACCTAACTTTTGCTACAACTGCAAAAATAGTGAGTGGAAGGTACGCGCATCGTCTCTTTCTTGAACTTTGATCGCCATTGACAAGCATTCAAAACCACAAAATATTACAAAATTATATATTATTGTGTTTAGGAGACTTTCCCCTATCTTTTAAGACCAAGATGAACTTTCTATTATTTTTAGTTTTCACGTAATTCCTCCTTTTTTGCCCAAAATTGCATGCTTTTACAAAAACTCATGTTTTTCGAAATTTGAGGATGATAGAGCAATTATGCTCCCGGACTCATATTCAGGACGAGAAACTCTACGATGATGACCTAGTGGATATTGCAAAAACAGAAAAAATGTTGAAATTTGTTGGATAGTGTAATTAATTACACAATTGCCCATCAACATGTCCTCCATCGTTAAAGATACACGTCTACATCCTGTTTCAAAATTTCCTTTCGACAAGTCTCAATACATTTTCCGTTGTTTAACCGCATGCAAGTGTAATCTCTCTTCGCATCCATTCGATATTTCAACCGAAGTTTGGAAGGATTTTTGTTTTAGTTAATTCAGGTAATTCGATACAACTAATAGCCAACCGATGCACCAACGTAAGTAGAGTGCAGTTAGTGATTGGCATTGTTGTGACTCCTTCCGACATGATTTACGACAATACTACTGCACGGAATGATATGTTGCATATCATTGTATTTGTCACAACAAATGCTACCGTGTTATGAGTAACAAACATAAAGGGTTCCATTTTAAAAAATTTACTTGGTTTTTATATCTCCCCGACTACTATACCTACAGCAAAATTACTGATAAGTAATTTAAATATCACATAATGCCCCCTAAATACCAAACAACTGTTGCAAGAACATTATTCTTTCCTAACTTCAAATTCTCGTGAGATGGTCCACCATTTACAGTTAAACAAAACATCCTGTATAAAAGGTATTTTTTAACTTTCATTCGTGGCACACTGTATCAGTAATAATGCTATTCGATAATGTTCGAAAATAACACTGAATCGCAAGAACAATGGATGTGGAATATGGCGATGATTCAATTAATTATGTAAGAACAAATAATCAATTTAATATCTAATCGATATCTCCTCGTCAGCTAATATAATACACACATACAGGGTGTCCCAGAACTACCCATAGAACCGAAAAGGGATATGTGTGACCAGTACGAGGACCACCGAAGAGGCGAGCAGAAAAACACGTGGGATTTGACATAACAAATAACTTGCTGGTACAGACAGTACGTTTTTATTATAAAAAAGATTAGCAAAATACAGCCTGGGCAGATATCAGCAAATGAACACCAGGGATGCCTCGACACGTATGTTCTACAAATTGACGGATTCACAAGTGTACCCCGAGATGTTAAACAAAATGAAGGTGAGGATTGCTCTCCGGGTATTCTCCCACCATGTGCCTGCAGCTATACGCTGGATTGCAAGGTTTCGTATATGTATGTTGATAAGCGATAATTTACGCTGTAAAATATTTATTACATAAAAGAGTAATTTATTCCATGTCATGATATTCTTGATTACTTATGTTTTAGATCGAGAAGGCTATCTTGCACCAAGTGTAGAGGACACTGTCGATTTTTTAATCTTTTTTTATCAGTTATTCGACAGTGTCAATAGTTCAACGAACGAAGGCTTAACTGGAAAGCCATTGAAGGGATCGGTAGCATGAACCAGCCAACACCTGGAGTTTTGGAGGGTGGTCACAAGAGTATTATTCAGCCTTAAATTCGACACAGAAAAAGGACAGATGGCACCACCATCTGTAAAGAATCGAATCTAAACGTTGCGAGGGATAATTGAGATCTGCATGAGTTTGCACTCACGCGGTGCAAAATTTGTGTATCTACGTAGTTTTAATCAAGATCCACTGGAGAACTTCTTCGAGTGCATTTGTGGCTATGGCTTTCGGAACATAAAACCTTATGTTTCAAAAACATTTTCAAGAATTTAATAGTTAGTAATTTTATGTCTAACTGTTCAGTGGAAGAAAATTTTGAATTAAATGATGGGGAAGCTCTGTCGACATTATGTTTTTTTATTAAATGTATCCGTACAAAAATCGTCAGCGGACGAAGTGGACCTTGATGGAGTACCACAGTATACACATGGATCTTCTCAGTCTATATCCAATATAACATTGTATACTCATATGTATACAGGGTGTCCCGTAACTCATAAGAGAGCCGGATATGGGAGATTTCTGAAGCGATACTGAATAACTTTTTCCTTTGGCAAAATGTCGTTTGGCGCTTTGTTTTTTAATTATTTACGAAAAACCCTGGCCATTCAGGGCGCGCGTAGAACCCGCGCTCAGTGACCGAATGTCGCATTACGCTGGATGGTGACGTTCGGCCGGTGCCCCGATCCAAACACGTCGATATAGCAGGGAGCAAAAGTTGCATCGAATACCGAATAATGAAAGGAAGAATAATGTTGAATTATTCATTATTCGTGAATAACGAATAAAAACGCTGTATCGACGCGTTTGGATCAGGGCACCGACCGAACGTCACCATGAAGCGTGTAACGACCTCCAACTCCAGCCACAAGAGGGATTTGGCGCGAGCTGCCGATTTCTTAAAAGTGCTCGCCCCGACATCAGGTCCTATATAAAACATTCTGCAACTGTCCCTCACTATCCCGACGTCTAAGGCAAGGGCCTGCTAGGTAACCTTACTTGACGAGTCCTCTAGCAGCAGGCCCAGGACGAAACGCTCTCTTAATACCTATTTCCATAATTATCCGCTTCATCCTTCAGCCCACTTCTAACCGCTACAAGCGCGACGCGACATTCCTCCTTTGAGCGCGGGCTCTACGCGCGCTCTGAGTGGCCAGTGTTTTTCGTTAATAATTCAAAAACAAAGCCCCAAACCACATTTTGCCAAAGGATATTTGTTCTTCATATATTTCTTAACATTTCGTTGTTCAGTATCGCCTCAGGAATCCCCCATGTTCCGCCCTTCTATTAGTTACGGGAAACCCTATATTGCTGGCTGGGCATGGAGAATATTGAAAGTGGTAAGTAAATTATTGTTCTTGCACAGCAGAAATGATTGCGACTCATGGGAATATGGAAGGCGCGTCGCATTTGATTATGTAGAATGTAGTTGTAATAGATTAATTAGACTGTAAACAAATTGTAGTGATATGTTTATTAATAGTAATTAGTATAATTATTTCCATCAATAGTTTTTATGTGGGACATTTCATTACAAAACCTAGATTTAAAGGCACTTTAGTTTGCGTGCTTAAAAAATACACTTCTCATATTTTCAATGCATGCCAAACACATGATTTGTATCGTGTGTTCATCTCAAAATTTATTCTTTTTTTTATTTTTAATTATATTAAAAATATCAACAACGGGTAAGCGCACTACTAGGCACGATGACATATGAAAAGTGGCCCACGACAAGTATCTCAGTAAGTGCCGAAAGAGACGCTTTCCTACTCATGAGTTGCGATAGAAATTGTGGAAACGTACAAACACCTGTAATCTAATTATTCATAGTCATGGTTTTATTTCTGTTTTCTTTTATTACTTGCGTTCATTTTGTTTCTCTTCTTTTTACTGTTTACAAGTATATTTACACTTTCCGTAGTTTTTAACATATATGTAATATATGTAATGTTTGTTTATTTAAAGTGTACAATGCGTGTAAGGTATGCCCACAGAATTATTACAGACGAAAATTGCGCCTGCAATTTTGTGTTGGCCGATTATTTCTGGCCCTCCGAAAGTCACGTGCTAACCAGCACAGTTTTTCAGTTCTCAGGAAACTCGGCCATGGTGAACTTAGTGAAAACATTTTCCAGTCGCTGGAAAAGGTATAGCATTATAAAGAGTGTAGTAAAAGACATCTCACAGTGTCTTGAACTTTCCGTAGCGCTTTCCCAGCGACTAGAAAGTGTCTTCATTAAATTCGCCACGGCCGTGGGTCCTGGGAACCGGGAAACTCTGCTGGCCAGCACGTGGGCCTCAAGGGCCGTTCCACCATAAACCACTCCTCCCGTGGCGACCCGTAACTCTTCCTTATAATATTTATCCAACTAGCCCTTGTCCACTCTTGCAAACTGCAATTTCTCAAGACAGAATCAGTCCGAACGCCCAGCAGTAAAGATCTCTCCGACACTGTAATTGCTGTTTTTACTTTGAATAAAATAAGAGTTAACTTCGAAGACGCAAACCTCGTGAATTACTACCCGCTCGGGAACAAGACAACGAAATTGCCGAACGTGAAAAAGTGTAGTTGGCAGTAGCAGCGGCCATATCGAGCCCCTTCAAAGTTAAAAGCAATCGGCCCCATTCGGGGCAACCAATTATTCATACGTGGGAACAACTTATTTCGAAAATTCAAATCTTGAAGAGTAAAGTGACAGTGACCGTGCAGTGATGGAAATTTTGTGAAACGAAGTTATTTCTCTATTCCAATTGAGACATCGAATGTTGTGAACCATGTGTTTCTTTTTCGAATGTCCAGGATCTGTAAAATAACCCAGTGACAGTGACCGTGCAGGTAGTAAGTTTTGTCAAATCAGGTAGAGTTCGTTGATCCGGCCGTAACATCAGCTGTCTTGCACTGCGGGATACTTACTTACTATGGTCAGAATCGGTAGGATGACACAGTGACCTATTTTCGTCGAAGCAGGTTCATTTTTGGAGAAACGAGTAAGTCCAATTTTAATTGTTGGCGAATTGTTTAAAATTTAACGTACGTTGTACTTGATAGACACGTTAGTTAGTCCGTTCTAATTCTTTTTTGTTCAATTGATAACGGCAAATTAATTTCATTTATATTTTAATTAATTTCCATTCATGTATAATGAATAATTCGATGTTAACTTTTGGCGCGTACTGTCCGGGGCGCCGGTCGAACGTCGCTACCTAGCACGACGCGCCGTGGACCGTCCCGGAACGCGGGCTCTACGCGCGCTCCGAGCGGCCAGTGTTTTTCGTTAACAATTCAAAAACAAAGCCTCAGACGACGTTTTGGCAAAGGAAAAAGTTGTTCGGTTTCGCCTCAGGTTTCCGACTCCTACACCTTTTACGTTACACCCTGCATAGGCACGAATAGGCCAAATCGATCGGTTTCTTGGCGTCGCCAGTAAGAATTAGAGGGGGGGGGGGGGGGGGCACGGTTACGAATAGGGTACGAGGGGCACAGAAAACCGATGGTAACACCAGAGCAAACGGTTCGCTTACCCGAAAAGAACGCTAATCTTTAACGCTCCGTCCAGCAGCAGGTTTCATATTGTAGGTTAAACTTTAAGGAATGTAACCATATTTTTTTTTAAGTGCGTCTAGATATGAAATTTGGTAGGAAGGCGCGGGACGGGGGGAGTAACACAAATCTAAAATTGTAGGTACGGGTATTTAACAGTTTCCGAGATATTAATTAAAAACTTTCGGTACAAAACATGGAATTCTTCATATACAGACACAACTAACACAACTGTTTTCGCTGTAGCAGCCGTCGTTTTCGAGTGTTAAGGGGGCAGACTCCTTTGGGGTCTCCTCCGAATTGATCGAAGCGCTACGCGAAGAAACGGGCAGTAGTGAAAACATAAGTTTATACATGAACCATCTGAAAATATGACATCTATCGCTATCCTGTTGAATTACAAACGACAAGACCGACGGCATAGTTGCCAAATCGCATCGTAGGAGAGTTTTGTCACGCTGTTGCCGCATCAATCACAATTTTATCCAGCAGATCTTGACTGGATACGGCTCGAGCCGATATTTCGCTTCCTACCGAACATACAATGTATGTAGGAGAGCACGGAGCGAGCCAGAAAGAGTGTCGAGACAAATTATGTTTATTACCACGTTTAACCAAAGAACTTTTACTAATAAATTCGCTATGCGACAATAATTTCAGAACGATAATGAAAAATAAAAGCAAACATTTACTACATAGGTTTTGTGCGAGTTATGAATATGTATATAAATATTGATAATATTGTAATTTATTCCATTTGCTTTGTTCTCATTTCCTCGATCATCGTACTGAATGACAAATGAAAAATGGGAAGGCATCTACTGAAGTCTTCACAGGAAGTCTTTGCTAAATATGTCTTGAGCCGATATTTTAATTTATACTGAAAATAGAAAAGGATGACGCGAGGGAAAGAGGAGTATCAAGAAGGACATTTTTATAAATTAGAATTGCAAAGTGAATTACTTAAAAGATTAATTTATTAATAAATTATATATATATATTAATTATAAATATGGACTGTGGTGCCGCCACCACAGCCTCCCCCATGGCCCCCACGTCCTCCACGCCCCCCACGGCTCCAACGCCCGCCGAAACGGCCACCACGGCCGCCGAAACGACCACCGAAACGACCGCGATCACGGCCGCGGTAACCGCCAACACCACGCCCATACAACAAGCTTTTAATCCTTTTTTTTAACTGAAACAGTAAAATGAGGTGTTATAATTATACACATACGTATATTAAATGAGTACGATTTCTATATTCCACAGTGTTCCGGAAACCCGTTTTTTGTGGCCAAAAGTTAATTTTTCAAGTTTAACATATTCAAATTTTTTTTTGCTCTAAAGTAACAATCCTTCAGAGCGCCAAAACCGAAAGTGTTATTTATTTTAGATAATTCTGTGGTGAGATAGAGCGTTCTACACAGAAGTTAATGAAATTCAAATAATTTTGGCAGCAAAAAACGGGTTTCTGGACCACTATGCATTCTTTGCATATAGCTTGAAGACAAAAACGAATCATGGAAATCGTACGCGATTAACAACCATTTTCGACATACTTTCTGCTATCGTCATGTGTATATACATATAATAGAAAAGTTAACGTCTTTACTCACTTTCGAAAGGGATGGCTCCCCTTCCTCCCTTTTCCTCTTCCTCTTTTCTTCCTCCTCCTCTTTATTTTTTTCCTCCTCCTTTCTTCCCTCCTCCTCCTTTCTTCCCTCCTCACCTTCGTCCTTCCTTCCTTTGACTCCTTCATCTATTTCGATTTCCATCTGTAAGTA